>JAULBY010009160.1:0-25915 GCA_032358315.1 Ophiocytium majus
AGGTCATAGCACTGCGTACTGCTCAGCACTTGTGTGCTGTACACAGCCACATCCTTCTAGCATCATAACCGGCCTACACACAACGCCAATACCATAACATGTCAAACAGTTGCTGCTGCCAACAGTGCACCACACATACAGCACTGGCGCGCGTTGTGGATGTGTTTTGGGCCAAGCCCCACATTTTCTAGACTATCTATGTGGATGCTGCACTTGTAACCCCCTCAATGTGCAGGAAGTGCTTGCACCGGCAAAACTCTCACCAAAAAGGATGATGCATAAGAAAGCGCTTATGGTGCCACCTGCCGGTGCAGCGCAGCACTACCGCCATGTGGGTAACGGCGGCGGCAGCAGCGTCACGCTGCAAATTTGCAGCAGCCACCGGGCAGACTTGGCCGACAGCATTTCGCTTACGCTGGAGGAACAAAATTAGGAGAGCGCAAGCCTCTTGCACTTCCTAGTATGTCAACACGTGCCTCACACAGCGACACACACCCACAGTGTAGACTCTACACGCCCCACCCCCACAGGAAGCCGTGCGGCCCCCGCAGCGCCTCCAGGCTCAGCCCACTCTCGCGGCCGTCCAGATCCCTCAGCCGCATGACCAGGTAGCTGAAGCTGCTCGCGACGGCCGCCGGCACAAACACCGCCGCCGCGCGCATCACCTCCAGGTCGACCAGCGCCTTCTGCTCTGGCGCCAGCGCCGCCAGCAGCTCCCGCAGCACCCAATCATTTTCCGCCAGGTGCTCCTTGGCGACGATGCACACGCCGGCGCGGTCAAAAACCGCGCGCGCAATGACAGCGCGCGCGCGGCCGATCCCGAGCTGAAAGATGCCTGAGGCGACGTACACGCACGTCGCGGGCGGCGCCGCGCGCAGCGCCTCGGCGGGGGGCAGCGCGCTGAGAACCGCATTGCGAGCGTGGGCCGCTGCGAGCCGAGCCACCTCCGCCTCTGAGGGCACAACGTCTGCCTCCACACGCAGGTGCAGCGCGGGGAACGTTCCCCGTGGAAGGTGCCGCGAGAGGATGCGGTCCACGGCGGCGCCTACCGCTTTGCCCGGCCGCAGGGCGCTCAGCGCCTCGCGGAGCGCCGCGAAGCGGGGCGCGTGCGCGGGCTGGTGGAAGTTGTACCTGCGGGTGGCGGCGCAAAACGGTGGGTGAGAGAGACATGCGGAGTTGTGTGGCATAAGACCCTGCCACCCGCGCCGCCCTGGCATGGGTCCCGGCATTGCAAGCACGGGCGCGCACCGTATGAGGCCCAGACTGCGGCCATTGGTGCGCGTGTGAGCAGTTGCATGTCAGGGCGCGCCAGGGCGCGTCACAACTGGTGCACGTTACACTACTTTATCACCAAGAAAGGTAAAAACTCACGCCCAAAGACGCGGGAAAGGCGCACGCGGCGTAAGACTAGGCGCTGTACGACAGATACACAGACTTCTCGAAGTATATACCGTCAAATGCAGCTGTGACCAACCGCCACGGTGTGAGGGTGCATACAGTGCGACGCTGTCAGGTTTGAACTCCACGACGATCAGCGCCCCCCCGGGTGGCGGCGCGCCCCCGAGCGAGCGCCGCACACCCTCAAAGACCTCCCCCCCCCGGCCACATACAGCAGGTTACACATATATGTACTTCAGAAGTACGCTGTGTGCCGTTCCATGAGGTACGTACAGGGCGACGCTGTCGGGCTTGAACTCCACGACAATCGGCGGCCCCCCGGGCGGCGGCAACCCCCCGAGCGACCGCCGTACCCCCTCAAACGTCTCGTCCCCCGCGGCCATGTAAAGCAGGTGCTGCTTGTACACGTGGAAGGCATTCCCACGCGCCGTGAGCCACGCGCACCCCTCCACGTCCTCCAGCGCTATGACGCCGAGCCCGCGCGCGCGCCAGAAGTCGCCATAGTGTCCCGGGTCGAAAAATGCGGAAAAGGGCAGCGGGCGCCACCCGCCGGGCGCCACGATGGCGTCCCACGCGAGGTCAAAGCTGGTGCGCGTCGACATGGGCCCCAGGATGATGCCCGTCGCGCCCAGCAGCTGCGCGACTCGCGCCCAACCCAGCACGGAGCACAGCTGGTTGCACAGGCCGCCTGCGCCGGCGCGCGTCTTGAGCCAGCGGCCAGAGAGGTGGGGGTAGTGGCACCGCGGCGGTGGCGGCGGCGGCGGCGGCTGTGCAATGCTGCCCTGCTGCGGCGTGCCGTGCTGTGCAGGTGGTGGTGGGGTGTGTGCTGAGGTGGTGGTGGCGTCGTGCGGGTGCGGCGCGGGCTCTGAGGGTGTGGTTGAAGGCGCTGGAGGAGGTGTGGCGGCGACGCCCGCTGCCTGGAAGACGGACGGCAGGGGGGTGGTCGGTTGGTACAGGTAGCATGACCGCTGTAAGCGTATCGCAGCAACTTATTGCACGTGCGTGTGCGCTAGTGTGATGATACAGCTACCCCCGGACACTTGTGGCACAAGGTGCCTCGCAGTATAGTCCCCTCCCCCCGCACAACCTCGCAGTGTCTACATGCCGGCTGGTTGTGCCATAAAAGCGCAGGGCCGCACAAGCACTGAGTGCACTTGCCAGCTCAGTGTGCACCCCCATGCAGGCAGCAGCTGGTGATAAGCACGGGGCCAGTACCGCTCTGGTGGCATGCGCCCGCCATGCTGTCGAACGGGTGTGGCGGGTAGGACGCGTCACAGTGTACTACAGTAGTACATGCTGTCTACGTCAGAAGTATTAGGCAGGCCCCACGGGTATGCTGTGTGCTGGCCGCCGCGTCGTTGCCTGCCGTCAGTGGCCTGCCGACTGGGGCTGCAGCGGCCGGCGCGCACTCCCCTGGTGCAGGCGGCGGTGGCGGCGCCGCCTCCGAGGATCCCTGCTGCCCCAGCGTCTGCGTTGACACGGCCAATCCATGCACCCGACGGTGCCCGTGCAACTGACAGGAATGCTGCTGCACAGCCCTTGTACATGCGCTCAGCACCGCTGTGCGCCAAAGTGGAAATGGTAATGCAACACCTGCTACCTCCAACGTGACATGCGCCCGATAACACATGCTGTGCGACCCTTGATGTGCCTTGCCGCGTCTAGAGCAGCAGCCGCGGCTGTGCTCAGCAGCAGCCGTGGCTGTGTATAAATAGATGGACTTGCGAGCTTGCATGCAGCCAGCTCTTGCACTGGAGTGAACCATTTCAGCACCCGCTCCAGTTGCCAACGGCTGGCCGACGCGCTGAATTCTCTCAAAAACTAACTTGTGTGATGAAGCACGTGCGTTCTCCTAGCCCGGGCCTTGATAATTTCACCATTATTAATCATCAACAATAGTGTATATAAATCTAATAAATGTGTGGTAAAGTACGTGCATTTATCAACAATAGTGTATATAAATCTAATACATGTGTGGTAAAGTACGTGCATTTGTGTAAGCCTGTGCATTGCGCGCACCTGCTCGGGACTCTGCGGCCCAGAATTGCCGCCCTGTGCCATGTGCTGCGCCTGTTGCTGCTGCCCCTGTTGCTGCTGCTGCTGCCCCTGTTGCTGCTGCTGCGCCTGTTGCTGCTGCCCCTGTCGCTGCTGCTGCTGCTGCTGCACCAGTTGCTGCTGCTGCTGCTGCTGCCCCTGTTGCTGCTGCTTTGCTCCATGGCTGGGCGCTCCCAGCAGGTGCGCCTCGCACACTTGCGGTGAGGGAAAGGCGCCGGTGCTGCAGAAGCGGCGCACAGCCTGCCATGCGGCATGGCGCACAACAAGTCATGCGCGGCAATGGGGCGAGGGGGGTTGTTGAGAGGGAAATTGTGAGTACATCAGGTAGGGACTCCAGAGTATATATATACTTCGAAGTACTTCGAAGTAGTACTACATATGTATCCATAACTCTACGTGGGCACCCGTATGGCCAATTCACTGCTACATACCGGCACACAGCCTGCCATACGGCATGGCGCACGAGACGCGCACGCGGTGATGGGGGGAGGGGATTAAGTGCCCGATGCTGATGTACACCTGGTGCGAAAACACGTTTTCCTCTGTATCGCTTGGCACACCGTGGCGGCTTGCCTGCGCCTCTGTTGCTGCACGCACCAGCTGCAGAAGCGGCGCACGGCCTGCCACGCGGCATGGCGCACAAGAAGTCATGCGCGGCGAAGGGGGGGGCGCGGCACTGTTATAAGCCCTTCCCATCACTGATGGCGAGCGATCGGAAGGCTAAGCGGTCACTGAACGGCGCAGCGCCCACGTTACCACGTAGTTTAGAAATGTAATTGCACGCAAGGGTGTGCAACAGCCCATGCCATGCATGCCAGCGTGCATGAAGCCATGGCACATGCCCGGCAGAAGTGTCGGATGCTGGCGTATGCCTGTTGCAACCACACAGACGACACACGCTAGTACCTAAAATACAGGGAGCAGAGCCCTCTAGCAGAGAGACAGTCCCTTTCGGTGCAAGCGCACTGTGTACTGCCGCTGTTTCAACACATACTTGTTTAGATGGCGGCGCCAAAGATTTGGGGACAGGTTAAGGTGTATGGAGTGGTGAGCGCGCCTTTTTCTGTCTGGCCCCTTATGGTAGACGATCCACCGTGGCAGGTCGCGAGCTCTAGCCTGGCGGCCACTCGGGCCTCTACATGTTAGCTGTACTTCCTCTCGTTGACAGTTAGCAACTGTGTATGTACATGTACATACTTCAAGAAGTATATTTATATGTGAGAACACGTATGACCAAATCGCTAATACGTGCCAGCACGCATACCCGGCTTCTGGCACGCCTTCACGTGCAAGTTGATATATGCACCATTACTAGGCGGTCAATGGCAGCTCCATGTCAGCCAAGTTGAAGTACTTGTGGCATGGTACAGCTGCGGCAGATCCACTTCACGAGTGCGCCACTCACCTGTTCGAGGGGCTCCTCTGGCTGGCGAGCCACCTGCCCCAGGAGCGTGCCATCCTCCGTGTAAACCCGCAATATTGCTTCCTCGACGGTTTGCTGCGCTGCAACTGTAGCGTCGAGCAACAGCAGCAACACCACCACCACAACGCAGGCGGCATGGGCCAACGCCTCTGGCACCATTCCTGGCTGCGTGTAGCAGAGCAACGCCTGCTGCTGCTGCACCTGGGGCACCGTTTGGACTGCTGCTCCGGCCCCATGTGTCGGGGGGCGGGCGCGTGGGGGTGCACTCTCTGCGCCGGATCTAGGCGACTTGAAGTTCGTGCTGCAACTGTTGAAGTTGCCCGATCGATGGTGCACGTGCGCCATCGATGGTGCACGTGCGCCATGCTGCACATGATTTTAGTGTTTGTTGTTGTGTGCCACCAACAAACAAAAGATGCACAGTAGCAACACCTGCACAATGTGGCTGGTGCGCAAGGCCACGCCTCGTGTGTTTCCTGCTGCTTTTATTTTGTGTTCACCAATGCGTGTATGCCAAGCTGCAATTGCACCTACTGTGGTACCAGCTTCTCACCAGTAGACGGAGGCTCGGAGCGCACCAATGGATTACTACACTGCATTGGTGTAAAAGTATATACTACAGTAACATAGATATCTAACCGTATATTATTGTAAATAAATAATTACTTCTGAAGTACATGTGTTTGCTACACTATCTGAGGGCGGACATGCTGAAGGACAGACAAGTCAGGCGCAGTATGCACATGGTAAACTGCACTTAAAAATAGCTTGTTGTCTCCCCCTCTCTGGCAAGACACATACGTGTCAAACGGCACTCCGGGGTTCGCGCGCACGGCACACACACGACAGCGCAGACACAGAAGCCCCCTTGAATGGAAACAACACACGCGCCTTTATTCACGCGGCAGCGGCAACTTACTCAATCTCCCGGCGGCACCACCACCACTGGCCGCACATGTGCGCGCACGTCACACAAGCCGCTGCAGGTGCACCTGGTTGCCCTCCTGCAGCACCTTCACGCGCCCCTGGTACACGTGCAAAAACGCCTCCACGGCCGGCCACACCACGTCCACATTGTTATGCCGCTCGCTCTCACTCTCCGGCGGCTCCCCCCCCGGGAACAGCAGCACGTCGTCCACGAGCATCACGCCGCCAGGCTTCAGCAGCCGAAAGGCCATCACCATGTCGGAAAGGGCATCCGGCGCCTCGTGCGCGCCGTCCACGTACGCAATGTCATAAGACCCGGGGTCCAGCCCGTAGAGCGTGCGCACGCTGCGGCCCACGCGCGTGGCGATGCGGGAGCGCGCAAAGGCGGTGTTGGCGAGGAAGCGCTGCCAGCGCGCGCCCGCCGCGACTTCGGTGTCGACGTCGCCCCGCCACGTGTCCACGCACGTCATGGTGCTGGCGGAGTTGAAGTAGAGCATGAACCACGTCGCGGACAGGCCCTCGTAGGAGCCGATCTCCAGTATGCGCACGGGCGCGTCGCGCAGGTGCCGAAGGGTGTCCTCGAACACGGCCGTCTGGCGCGTGTGCCAGACCGCGATGGGATTGAAGTTGCCCTTGTAGGTCTGCACGAGGGTGCCGCGTGCATGCGGGGGAGCAGGGTGGGGGGAGCAGCGGAGCACGTGTGTGGGTGTGGGGGGGCATCCGAGGGTGTACAGGGACATGCCACTGGCGACGCCAGAGTCTGTGTGTGGATGGGTGATGGGGCAAGCATGTCCTGGTGCCCATGATCATTGTTCTCTCACAACTGAGAGCATCGCAGCCTCACAGACGGAGCCATGTACTGCCAAGTAAACATGCGCAACACCCTGCGTCTTAGGCAGATACTTGTGATACTTCAAGCAGTTTTGGATGTGGCATGAACTCATGTGCATCCACAAAGTGGTGATGTCTAATATAATATAATATATACTATCTAATATGTGATGTCATGGCCTAGCTAGAGCTGCTGCAGAGGCACCAAGCATTGTCATGTCGTGCATACGCTACCCGTTGTTTACCTGTGTACCACTAGTGATCACAGGCAAGGGATCACGGTGCGAGGCTCGCCATCTCTTAGGCTTTGCTTGGTCTCATGCGCACCACCAGCCACTGGACGACACTGGACGACACATGCCGCAGCTGGTGCAGCTGCTGCACTAAAAATGCTCTGCAAATTCAGACATTCCACACCAAGACCTTACACATAACCACTCACTCGAGTAGCCATTATATCAGCAGTGTGTTGTCGCCACTCGCCAATTTCCAGTACCACGGTTGCATCTCCAGCCTGTATGCTGACACTTTGCTGTGAGCAAACAAGAGCAGCAGCAGCAGCGGCAGCGGCGTGCATGCACAGCAACAGTGCGCAGACAAAAACGCCTCAACAAGGTGCAGAATGCAGGCAACGGCGCTGCTGCTGGTGTCACTGCCGCTGCCGGTGCTGCTCTGCAAGCAACACCAGCGACCATGAGAGGCGTGCCAAACCAACACTTGTGCAGGCGATGAGAAACAACCGCGTTGCACTTGCAGCAGGGACATGACAAAGAGCACACAAAGAGTGGAAGCTAGTTTCGCGTGGCCACATGCTTTAGAATGTCGTGTTGCCCCAGTGCACGGCAGTACCTGGGCTTGGCGGACCCTGTTAGGTCTCTTTACATGTGCATTCACAGAGTTGCCCCAATCGTGACTCCTCGCATTATGTTCAACGGCAATTGCATCATACTTCTGAGCACCCGCCGCAGATCCCTGCAGCAGCCTGTGACGGCATACACTTTATTACGCTCCTACTCCTACTGCTGTGCGTGAAACGTTTTTGGATGTGTAGCAGTTGGTACCAGTTTACTGCCAAATCACGGTACAATTAAGGAAATACATCTGAAAATAATCACGGTTCTGGCAACCCCTACGTGACATGATGGGTTGTCGAACACCAGTGCAGTGCAGTTACTGTAGCGCTGCCATCACCAGTCAGTAGGGTTGCAACGAAACGTGTATGAGCGAGCCATATACGTTGTATACACACGTTCCGTATATACGGCGTACGTGACTAATACTGAGAAAGTAAGTGAAACCAACAGCTTGGCACAGGCGTGTGTGAGTGATGTCTGGTGCTCAGCGCTGGTGGGGGGAACATGGACGTGAACTGTTGGCGTCTATATACGGAACGTATACAGCGTATATGGCTCGCTCATATACGTTCCGTCGCATCCCTACCAGTCGCTGGCGGTCGAGCGGCGCGCCACCCACCTCTGGTTCCTTGGCAGCCGCCTTGTGTTGCACGAGGTTATGCAAGCTTTGACAGGAGTTCGTGGTCAGGTCGTGTGCTGAGCAGAACTCCTCAACCACCTGCACCCGGAGCGGGAGCAGGGCATTAACAGTTGAAGTTGAGTTGAAGTTGGCCCAAGGCGCCCCTCCCTCAGTCCCCGACGCAGCAGCGGACACAGCGCAGAACACAGTGCCAGCAGATTTCCATGAGGTGCTTAGTGGGCATGACAGCACAAGCGGCGCAGCTCTTGAGATGATAGCCGGCCGGCTGCGCAAGTAGAGGTTTACGCAGGTCTAGATGTGACAGGCCGACACTTCAAGTTGATGTTCGCTGGCATGGGCACGTATCGGGTCAGAGGTTTGTCTTGTTTTGCCATTCATGGGGGAGTGAACTTGGTACAGTTGAAAACTGGGAAACCCTGAAGGAAAAAAAGAAGGACACATTGCTTCACCACCTGGGTATGTACATACTGCAAAGTATATTTCTGAAGTATGTTTGTGTGTACTTCAAGCATTAGTAGATGTACACGCACACATATACAAATGTATGTTGCTTGCAGTACACATATACGGTGGGGAGACCTAGAGTTTATCGCTCCTAGATGAGTTTCATACACCATGGCAGTATACTGTAGTATATTTTGGTAACACAAAAAAATGGTGGACGTGCTCTCTCCTGTTTGATGTAGCACTGTGTGTGCGCTCGGTCGCCCACCCTGCACCTGCCTGCTGCACCTGATGTGGGCTTTGTAGCAGGTGCTGACATTGCACTCCGAAAGTAACCCGGCGCTGCCCTCGTTTGTGTGTGTGTGCTCTTATTGAACTCCGCTTAGGGCGTGGCAAGCCCTTTGCACACGGTGCGTGTGACCAGAACATCAGACAGGTAGGGAAAACTGGCAATGCTTACAACTGTAAGGGAAACGTGGCATGTTGCCAGAGCACTACTCTAACGGATTACAGCCCCATGTTCCAGGTGTGTGTACAACTTGTGCTCTACGGCAAGCGCACGCCCCACGATGTTGAAGTTGCCTGCCAGAAGCACTTATGCACCAGTTCGATGTGCCTTTGCGAATTGTTTACAAGCTGGGCCAGGACCACCGCCGCAGCGCCAAGTGCAGGTGTTAAAGTATACATAAATATTAGTGCTGCCAACTTGGCTCCAAAGCCCATGTGTTTGCAGGTCCACCTGTGGCCACGTCGTAGTATTGTGAGCACTGCCTGCTTCAGGTCATTTTTCTCGGTCGGCTGGTGCAAGATCTCGTGCAGCTGCTGTGCGCATGCGTGTTAACCAGCCAAACCTGTTGTGGCACCACTGTACAGTGTGCGCTGCTGCATAGCTCGCACTGAAATGCCTTCAACTTTGTTGAAGTTTGGTGGCAGTTTGGGGGTTTGTGTTTGATCGCACGAGAGCTGGTGGGGCTGAGACAACAGGAGGGGCTGAGAGACCAAGCGTCCCTGGGGCTGAGGTTGCCAGCTGTAATCAGCAGCAGCAGTGAACAGGTGGGTGCGCTGCTGCTCACCTTTGGTGCGTCTTCCTTGGTCACGTGCAGCTTCGTCCGGTACTGCACCGCCCCTGCCTCATCAAAGACGTTGAGCACCACCTCCCTCTTGCCCGTCCTCGCAGCTGCTCCCACGCAGCAGGCCGCAGCCACCGCCCCGCGCAATGCTGCTGCTTTGACCATGCTGGCACTGCCAGGCGAGCCAGGCCAGGTCGGTTTGTTGTGTGTGTTGCAACAACGAAGAAGCGGTGGGAGACCTATGAACTAACTACAGTGCGAGTCTGGTCCCCGAGCGAACGGGTCACGGGTCTGGCCATTAGTACAGAAAATAGCGACCCGACCTGGCGAGCGGCGGCCATCCAAACCAAGGGAGCCCGCTACCTGTCAACACCACTGCAGAGCAGTCGCCGCGGGCCGTAGCATGCCTACACAGCCATGATGCAGGTGCTGCTGAAGCTCGACGGGTCTGTCTGACCCCCAACTTCAAGTTCTACCTGAAGTTACACCCCAACTTGAAGTTCTACTTGAAGTTACAGGCCAACGTGCACACATGGTTTGCGGGTCATGGTTTGGTTTGCTTCGAGCGAGCGAACCGAATCTCGCTGAGCGTTGGACCAGACTCGCACTATTTGATAGGTCTCCCCCGGCTTCAGAGTAACACTGGGCCCCGCAACTTCAAGATCAAGAGCCCGCCACTTAAACTCCAGAAGTGAGTGAAAAAAAAAACAGGTGCAATTTGGCTGTCACCTTTGGCAAGCAAGGTGGAAATATAAACGCGCTGAGATGGGACTATGTGCCCTGTGGCAACCCAGCAGTAGCCACCGATAAGCATGCACCTTCCGGCGGCTTCCGCACACTCCAAATGTTTTGCCCAAGCAATGTGTGCTCAGGCACTGTCCGTGCAAGAACAAACCAACACACATTTTTTACAGCCTGCAAGACAGCCCACAACCACGGCATGCCACAGATGCTGGCATTTCATTTTTGCAGTCCCTCAAAACAGCGCTGGCACATTTCCCTGCCAAGGCAAGTGTGTCATGAGCAACGACGAGTAGCAGGTGCTGCTCTGTGGCATGCGCGGCGTGCTCGGGACATGCGACTGTGGACCCAGTGGCGGTGCCACGAAATGCGTGATGGCCCCGCGCAAGAATGCCAGCGCCACCCCACGCACCAACCCACACCTCTACATGCACACCACTGCCGCAGCAGCACAGCTGGCTACACCACGTGAAACAAGCCTAAAAGGGTGCTGAGCCCAGATACTGCTGGGCTGGGGCAAATTGCCAGGCCAAAAGCCTGTGCTGTGATTTCAATCCACCTGAACATAACCAGGTGCCCGCACCCACACCCCACCCGCCAGCCGCTACCCCTGTGGGCTTATTATGCTGCATAATACATTACACCATGTACACAGTACCGCTGTGCGCGCCGGGCAGCGGCAGCACCGGCGGCGGCTGCGGCGGGCGCCAGCCCTCGCAGAGGGTGCGCTCCAGAAAGGGCAGCGCTGGCATGAGGTCGAGCAGCGCCACTTCGTGCCGCCTGAAGAAGGCCCACTCGTCCCGCGTGACCTCCCCCTGCCCCCACGCGCTGTTCCACCCCGGCACGTCGTGTGCGCAAATGGTGGGGTGCAGAGTGAGTGCGCGGCGCACCACGCCGACGCCAAAGTCCAGGTCGCCGACGTACACGTTGAGATCGCTCCTGCAGCGTAGCTGGGTGTGCGGGGCGGTCACGGGTGCGGCAGTTACGTTTCGGTCTCATTGGAGCTGCGCTTGGTACGTACGGGACGGGCGGGCGTGGCGAGACTGTGGTTGGCGGCACCTGCTGCGGATGCTGACAGGTTCTGGCGTCAGCAGAGTGTAGCCTGCGGGCTGTTACAGCGCTAGTAAGTTTGGGGGCAAGCTATCCAGAAAATATGCGAAACAGCGTGGGCACAAGCCCGGCCGCAGACAATTGCTCACCCACACAGGTGTGGTGGACACCCTGTCATGTGCCCCCTAGCGTGCACATGCCAGCCAAGCGCTCGTGCCAGCGGCAAGTCAGGCCACGCCGCCACCCAAACACGCGCATGAGCTGGCGCCAGCCAACAGCAGGCGCATGTACACATGCAAGCGAGGGGGCATATCAAGTGCTCAGGCCATTGGCACTGCGCCAGCGGCATGGTCACCTGCATGATCGCCCGGAACACGTCGCCATTCCAGATGCGCCCGCCCTCGAACGACGCGCCCAGGTTCTGCGCCTTGCTGCGGCTGCGAGGCGTGCAGTCATGCACGACTATGGTGCCGCCTGCAGCGCGCGCGCGCCGGGCCACCAGCACAGCACGCGGCACGTGGTGAGGCGCGGTGAGTGATGCATGTGCCGACCGGCAGCGCAGTTCCAGGCAGCAGGCTGGCGCGTGGCAGAGACATTGTCCACGAGTAAGTCTGTAGCAACACACTGGGCTTACATTATGTGCAAAGCCCTGAGCATTGTGATTTAATGCTGGCAACACGTGGGGGCGGCACGCTTGCTCATGCTTGCTCCAGTCGCACACACCATGTGCAGACGGCTTTCCGCGCCCCAAGTGGGGTGTAATACTTCAAGAAGTGAATGTGTTTGGAGTAGGCGGTCATACGCACATAATCTGGGCGAAAGCACGCGTGCATGGCGTGCTGAGATGGTGGCGCTCACACCCTTGGCTGGAAGGGTTTACCTAGCGAAGGCCGCATGAGCAGCTGTCAGCAGCTCACGTACAACTGCCGCCGTTAGCACTTTGCACATGACATGTGAAGTGGTGCGTCGGGTACCAGCACACACCCGTGCCTACGCCCTGGTGGTGGCTGCTGACCTCCACCAGTGCACCGGCAGCGTCGGCATGTCACACAGTGTCTAGCGGAGCAAGTTCGGTGCTCCAGGCGACACCCCCCGCTTCACCCACCCATCATGGTGTGCACGCCACTATGCTCAGCTGCACATGGCCCTTATAAAATTGTTCATTTTCCAGGCTTGGGAGAGCGTACTCCAGTTGGGTGTGCTCACCTGGAGACAGCCACCGCAGAGAATTCTCTACATCCCTGAGCACCTGGTGCTGCTCGTGCAGCCCGTCCACAAACACAATGTCAAACCCAGGGCCCTGTCACAGGACGTAACCAACAAACAACATACAAGTGTGAATATGGTGCCTGGCAGGTGCATGAATGAGCGCGTTGTGCAGCAGGGTGATGGAGCTGTAGAGCACCAAACGTCCTTGCAGCGCACAGGCTGTGGTCCTTCAACCCATACTGTACCTGCACCTGATCAGAATGCACTGAGACCGCATAACGCAAGGCATGGAGCGGTAGTCAACACTTAGAGCTTGTGCTGCGTGAAGTATACTTGTGTACTTGAAGTTTGTGCGGGCGCGCACAGCCGAGACGCCTTGCCTGGTACTGTGCGAAAAACTCATCGCTGGTTGACCGGTGTGTCCCGCCTTGGTGGGGGTCAACGCAGGTGCGTTCGAGGCCGGGCACTTTGGCCATGGCATCAAAGTTCACATTTGTTTCACAACCTGCGAGGCGGCACAAAGCAGCAGCGCAGGGGCGGCGGTGCAAGGCGAGGCGGCGGCATGCACCGACGAGTGCTTGAGCGCCGGGCTGCGGTGATTTAGACGACCCACAAAGTTTCACGCGGGAGCAGGTGCTGAAGCGCAGGTACGTAACGCACCCAGCCCTGTGATTGCCGCGTACAATAAGTGCTTGCATGAAGGAAAAGAGGTGAAGCAGGTCCCGGGCAAGGTGTCCACCAACACGGGCGCTTGCCTCAACACTGATACCACACAACGACGTCAACAGTTTTGTACATGCTCAGGCCCTGCTGCTGTGTGGTTAGCATGTTTGTGGGGCAAATACACAAAGACTGTAGGCAGTTCTGGGCAAAACAGATACCTCAACACTGATACACCAGTTGCAACAAAGGGATAGTGGTCACGCTCCGCCCGTGCACGACTCTAGTGCAGCGGTGGTGTGGCGTTGCGACTGCCAAACAGCAGCTTCAGCGATATCTGCACAATCACCTATCTCCAGGTACCCCTTGTAGCCTTGCAATGTCGCCAGCTCCTGCAGGAAGGCCGTTTTTGACAGCCACGCTGGGTACCGAAGCGAGGGTAGCCTGGGCTCGTACGCCACCACGTGGTCATAAATGTAGTCGGTGACAAGCACCAGCTCGCTCTTCGGCGGCGGCTCTGGCAAAGCCTGGGCAGAAAAATGAAAATGTGGGTGGAAAACAAGGACACAGTGAGTAAGTCTGTCAGACGACATTGAAGCGTGCGACGGAGCAGCACAAACAACACGCGAGCGTTTTACCATGAGTTCAGCCTCCACCATTGGAACCGCCAGCTCGTATGGCTCCACGGACACGGACACATGCGCCGTGCCGCCGGCACTTTGTTTAACATCGATCTCTATTGTGACACTCCCCAGGGAGCCGAGCCTGTAAATGGGCAACCGCCCGGGTGGGAGCAGAAGTCGGTCTATCGCATCTGTGCAGCTGGTGGTTGTAGAGCTCGGGCTACTGGTGCTTCCGCCGGCAGGAGCAGCACCAAACAGGGCAGCGAGGCGAAGAAGCCTTCTTCTCCTCTTCCCACTCATGGCGTGGGCAGAGGCGGAGCCTAGGCTGCGCGCGTGTGTGTGTGTGTGCCTCACAACATAGCAAACACAGATGATGGGAAACGTCCCAAAGTGCAAGTTGAAGTTCATAGTTGAAGTTTTGTGTTGAAGTTCGCTTCCTGAGTGGTGCCTCAGCCTCGTTAGAGCTTCTCGGGGCGGGTTGGTGCTGTCGCCGAGCCTGAGGCGTGGGCCGTGCGCCTTGGCCATGGATCACCCGCAGGAACAGTCGCAGCTGCTGAAGCAGCAGCTGGCTCGCTGCACAGCTGCACAGCTGCGAACTTTGCTGGAGCACCTCCTGCAGTCGGGAGCAGTGACCGAGCCAAGTGTCCTGCACGCTCTGGCTGCAACCTCGGGCTCCCATGGCAGCGGTGGCAGCGCTTCCAGGCATGCTGCTGACGATGACGCACCCTCCTCTGCTGCTGGTGGCGCACCTGTGAAGCGAGCCAAGGTGCAGGGTGGGGCAGGAGTGGTGGCGGTAGTGGCAGCGGGAGGAGAGCAGGAGCACCAGGAACCATTGGACCACTCACGCAAGGTGACCACAATTGTGCTTCTATCACACTCCACGTGGAGCGCGGAAAGCCCTGTGCATGTGGCGTATGCGTGACTGAAAATAATATGATCAAGCATGCTGTCCTCTGTGGCTAGCCAACAAGATGACAATGCTCGGCACTATGCTCTCTACTGTAAGCTCAGCATGTTGCTACAGCACTACTAGTGGACGCAATTGTACTTTGCATTAGTACTTGGTCGGGCAGACATGTCAGTCACACGGCCGCCATGAAAGACAAAGTCCACACCCACAGGATCATGAGCCATGTCGCGCAAATAAGATAAACTCTGCGGCTGCATGACTCCCTGCAGCTGCCACATCCTGGCACGTTGCACACCGTTCATGTGCCTGCTCCCCTGCTGCTGCTGGAGCGCATGCCCCACAGCACCGCGCAGCTTCAGCCGCAGCCCCAGAGCGGCTTTTGACAGCCGCCGGTGGCAATGACAAGTCTCAGCAGCCCACCGCTGCCGCCGGCACCACCGGCAGCAGCCTTGCTGCGGCAGCTGCTGATTCAGAAATGGGCGGGGGTGCCGCTGAGCAGCAGCCAAGCGAGGGGGCTGCTCAGCAGCAGCACGGCAAGAAGGTGAAGAAAGTGAAGGACAGGGGCGGCGGGGGGATGGACTGGTCCAAGTATCGCCGCCGCCACGTGGCGCTCAAGGTCGCGTACAACGGGGAGCCGTACTGCGGCCTGGCTTCGCAGGTGGGCGGTGCGCGGCGGGCAGGAAAGCGCATGCCATGGCTGCGTATGTAACATGATATGATATGCGGTTGACGTTGCGGTCTGACAATGCATGGATTGCTGTGAGGAGGGAGGGGCTTGATCAAACATCAAAACCCATGCCACCACCACTGAAAATGGTGATCTGCGAGTTTGTGCTCAGTTTTGTGTTTGCCTGCAATGGCACTGCCCCAGGCTATGCGCAAGTTGCGCAGCGGCTGACATTGCCTCGCTGTCGCCACACATGCCACCTTGTTTTGTTGCCGCGCGCATAGAACCCGGATGACACGCGCGCTGCGGATGAAAGCGTGGAGCGCCACCTCTTTGAGGCTCTGCTCAAGGTAATTTTTGGCACAAACTCCACAATGTGCATCACACCCAAACGTGTGTGTGTGTTTGCTCCCCACCATCATCCATCTGTAAACGCGCCCCGCGGTGTGTGTTTGAAGTCTTTTAATGTGGGCTTCGTTGGTGCGCCTACATGCATGCTTCTGTACCACTACAGAACTACCTTATGGAAACCTCTGCAGTGTACAGCAAGTTGTAGCTCAGTCACCCACCTTCTGCTGAGCAGTGCGTGCGACACCACACGCACACGCCTGCATGAGGCGTGTGTGCACTTGCCGCCTGGGTCCGCACGGCTTCCCACCCCCGTCCCTGGGGGACATCCATGCTGCTGCTGCCTGCCTGGCGCCATGACCCCCCCCCGCCCTTGCAGACACGGCTGATACCGGACAGGGCCACGTGCGGGTACTCGCGGTGCGGCCGCACGGACAAGGGCGTGTCCGCATTGGGACAGGCAAGTTGAAGTTGTTCTTGGAATGCAAATTTGAAGCTGTGCTCGCGCTGGCAAAGTTGAAGTTACACTTGGACTGAAAAGTTGAAGTTGAACTTGAGCCGGCAGGTTGCGCTTGGGCTGGCAAGTCTAGGGAATTACGCTCGGGCTGGCAAGTTGGATTTGTGTTGGGCTGGCGGGCGCAAGTGTGTGCGTGCTGGTGGCGCGCACCAAGAGAAGCGGCCGTGGTGCTGAGCTTTCAGAAGCCGCAGAGCGGCGCAGCACGGGCCGAGCTGCAGCAGCACCGGCGCTCGTGTTTTGATGCACGGCGTGCTGCAAAAGATGCCGCAGGCGCTATAGTCTGCACACCTCTCTCTCGTGTGTCGCCTGCTGGCGCAGGTGTTGGCGCTGCGCCTGCGCTCTGCGTTTCCTGAGGGGCTGGAGAACCTTCCGGAACATGCTTCAGATCCGCTGGAGCTTCAACACACGGTGCAAGGTGACGGGCAGGGTGAGCCAAGGCCGCGCCTCGCGACAGTGTCATGATTGACCCGGCGCGTCTGTGTGGTGGGCCACTGGTGGCGGCTGCTAGGTGTGGAGCCATTCGGTCGCTGCACGTGCTTGGGCGCCAGGCACCTTGCCCGCGCCACTGCAGAAGCTGGGCTTGAAAACCTTGTGTGCGGCGTAGACCCATGTGCCACCATGTGTGGTGAGGCGCACAGCGCTTTTTCCCTTTTTTTCAGTGACGCCTTCCCCTTCAACACGATATGCGGGCAGTGCGCGCGTGCCTGATGGCGCTGCGCACTTACCTTGACTTGGGTGGAGTAGACTGCGGCAGGGTTGCACGCGCAGGCATCCGCCGCGCATACCAACTTCAACATCACACTTCAAGGTACACCCTCCAAGTGCAGCACAACAGGTTGCAGGGTGCTGCTTGCCGTGACTGCACGGGACTGAGGGCTCGGAGCAACATCACACTGTGGCACGTCAGCTCTCCACTCTCCAGCGCGCACGAAAGTACCGGTAGTGCGCTCATGAGAGGGGGGGGCATGCTCAGCCCGCGGCCCCACCCAACGCCGCCGCCGCGGCAAACCCCACCACGGCCGAGCCGAGCTTGAGACGGTGTGCCTGGGCGCAAACGCCTGGTTGCGTTGACGCAGGCGACGGAGCGGGCAGCAAGGGTGGCAAGGGTCATACTTCAACTGATTGGTGTACACAGCAAGGTTTCACGTGCAGGCGTCATTTCTTCCATGCTGCGCTTAGCCTCTTCAATATCAAACTTGAGGAAACAACTTCAACTACTGTACAACATAATCGACCGTGTACTGGCGCCGGACGCGCACTTGGACTGGCTGGAAGTAGCAAGCCACATTGCATTGTCCTGCTTGCCGCCACTGCGCGGGAGTCAGCGTTGGTATGCCTGCTGAAGCGGGTGCAAACGCTGGTCATGTTGACGCAGGCGACGGAGCGGGCGGCAAGGGTGGCAAGGGCAAGCCCAAGGCGGTGTACGAGCTTGACTACTGCGGCATGCTCAACCGGGCGCTGCCGCCAGACATCCGGTGGGTGGCGCACTTGTGGTCGCCGCAGTCCCGGCATTCCCACGCGGTAATGTGTGCTACCTCTGTGTGCCACAGTGTGTGTGGGTGGGTGTATATTTACAGCACCGGTATGTACACTGTACATGTGACATACGTACTTCAGAAGTATGCCAACACATGTTTATGCAAGTACGCGTGCAAAATCCCCGGTACACTACAGGTATGCTTCTACAGCAGTATACAGTACTAGTGCATGTACTTCGAAGTATACCTGTACTCGAAGGATGCACTGGTGCCGGCTCGCATGCGTAGGCCCTCACGTGCCTGCTTCAAAACGCGCATCAACTTCCGCCACACTGCCGCCACATCAGGTGGGTGGCGATTTTGCGGCCCCCGCAGTCCCGGCATCCCCATGCGGTAATGTGTGCTACACTGCACCTCTGTACAGCTGTGTGCCGCGGTGTGTGTGTGGGGGTGTTTATTTATAGCACTGGTATGTACACTGTACATGTAACATATGTATATCAACACATGTTTATGCAAGTACATGAAAAATCCCCGGTACACTACAATCATGCTTCAATAACGGGTGTACATCACTGGTGCATGTATGCGTACAGATGCCGGCTTGTGTATGAGCTTGAGTTCTGCGGTATGCTTAACCGGGGCCGCCAGACATCAGGTGGGTGGCACACTTGCAGTCGCTGCAGTCCCGGCGTTCGCATGCGGTAACGTGTATTGCTCTGTGTGCCACAGTGTGTGTGTATATGTATATTTCTAGTATGCACTCATGTAACACATGTATACCTACACAGCTTGATACAAGAACACATGAAAAGATGCCCCGGCACACAACAAGTATGCTTCTAAAAGTATACAGCACTGGTGCATGTACTTCCGAAGTATACTGTAGTACCCTTGTGTACTGGTGCCGGCTCGCATGCGTAGGCCCTCGCGCGCCTGCTTTCGAACACGCATCAACTCCTGCCACACCGCCACACCGAAACTGTCCTCGCACACACGCGCCCGCCCCGCCCTTGAAACACCGCAGCCCCCTTGCCGGCACTGCCATGCACCCTGCCGCGGCGCATGAGTAGGCCCTCACGCGCGTGCTCCAAAAAGCGTATTAACTGCCGTCACACCGCCACGCCAAAACAATCCTGAAGTTTGTGTATTAGTCATGGAGACATGGGGGCATGTGGGCACCGGAGTTCACCCTCCCGTGCCACCCCTTGGTGCACCACACACATCCCACCCCTCCTCACCCCGGCCCCCTTGCCCGCACTGCCATGCACACTTGTCTCGACACAGGGTCCTTGCGTGGGCGCCCGTGACGGACGAGTTCAGTGCGCGCTTCAGCTGCCGCGAGAGGGTGTACCGCTACTTCTTCATCCGCAAGAACAGGCACGTGGACTGGACCGGTCCGCAGAGTTGAAGTGTGTGTTTAGTGCTCTGGCGGCGGTGGTCGCAGGCCTAGGGGTGGGGCCCGTGGTTACACAGCGTGCATCCGTGTGCGCCTACCGCATTGACTGGCCTGGCGCTGCCTGGCCAGTGGTACGCGGATGGGTTTCGAGGTGTCAGGTCAGGCCTGTGCGTGTGTGCACACACAGACGCCTCCGTACGCACACACGCCTCTGTTGCGGTTGACTGCCATGGTTGAGATAGTATTTTGTCAGGTCAGGCTCATGTGTGTGTGCACGCGCACATGCCCCTTTGCACATACAGCACACATCCTCTGCTGCCGCTGACTGCCATTGTGGTGGCGGCTGCGGCCGCCGCTGCTTGTGAATGCCTCGTGCAGGGACATTGCGGCGATGGACACGGCGGCGCGCGCGTTTGTGGGCGCGCACGACTTCCGCAACCTCTGCAAAATGGACACCGGCAACGTCACATCCTTCACCAGGTGAGGCAGCGACGCGGTGTGGGCACCAACATGGCTGCCTTCTCGCCCGTAAAAGCTGTCACGTTGGCTGAGCTGGGTGGCACTGGGGTGCGGCTGTGCAGCCGCCGCAGCCTTCCCGTGTGTGCGCTGGTGGCGTGTGCCCCGGGGGGCCTGCTTCCAAGGAAGGGAGCGCAGTGCAGCGCCGCCCTGATGCCTCTGGCTGAGCACGTTCGCTCCCCGGGCATTTAGCTGCTGCACCGCCCCGCCCTTCGTGGGCACCGCTTTTGGTTTTGGTGCTCATGGCCAGTGCTGCTGTGCATCGTGCCTCCTACTGCCGTTCACGTGTGCTGCCTCTGTGCCTGTGTAACTGCCTGTAACTGCCACAGGAATGTGTCCGAGGCGTTCATTGCACCCGTCAGCGGAGAAGGCTTCTACCAGGTGCGCTGGCCCCTCTGCGCCTCTTGCCTGTTCCAGCAGTGCAGGACCCGGTCACACCATTCCTGCACCACATGCCAGTGCTGGTGTAACCATGATTGTACAGCGCATGGCAGTGCACAACCCAGGACCGGCCAATCGCACACCACAGTCAGGACAACCTGCGGCGTCTAGCCAGTGGTGAAAGACCGCCGCTTTGCATTTCAAGACATATTGAAGATGCTTGAAGCTTGGCGAACATGCTGCTACCGCCTGGGCGGTAGCGGCGCACCTGCCATCGGCCGTCTTGCTCTTAGCCAGCCTGTCAGTGCACGTCCCATCACACCGCCGCCGCAGGGACAGACATACCTGCACTGCACGGTGTGCAGCTCACGGGCTGCGCTCGCTTGCCGCGCGACATTGCACCACTCGCCCTGCAGCCGCCTGTCAGTGTCATCTATCCCACCAAACCACTGCCGCGAGGATCCTCCCGCACTGCGCGTGTGCATCTCCTGGGCTATGCCTGCCGCATCCAGCTGCTGCTGAGCACCAGCTGTCTGCTGCTTGCCCTGGGGCAAGCCACAGCCCGCCACACCGCTGCCACAGGGATGTCCTTGCGCTGCATGCTATGCAGCTCACGGGCTCGCTTTGTGTAACTGCCGCTGCTGATAACTTTTTGCGGTGTGTGCGCGTGTGTTGACATGTTTTTGCGCGCAGCTGTGCAAGTACCAGGTTCGGGGCCAGGCGTTCCTGTGGCACATGGTGAGCATAGCACACCAATACTACCTCTGAAGTAGCAGCTGACTGCTTGCCGGCCGGCACACGGCCGCGCCTGCAGCCGCTGTGAGGGCTTGCATGGCGGCGATGCTGCGGTTTCGACACTGTAGCGTGCCTTACCCTATGTGGTGCACCTGCGGTTTAGTTGCGCTTTCAGCCGGTGATGGTGCGTTGTGATGTGGCGTCCACAGGCCTGGCGCGGACTGTACATATACTTCAAATACCATATACGGTACTTTGTACTATGTACCTCCAGTACGTATATATGTACATGTATATTTTTTTTCATGAGTAGATTGTTGTCCACGTGATGCCAAACAGGACGGTATTCTTTCAAACTGAGTCACACCCTGCTATGTGGGGGGCGATCACACCACTTTGCACTACTCGCACTGCCCCCCCCCAATCCCCTCCCCTCCAACACACAGTCACCCACGCCCACATATGCACAATTTGCAGTGTGTCCGCAACGCTGTCTGATGGGAGGCCCTGTGTGTGCCATGCCATTGCCGCAGGTGCGCTACATGATGGCAGTGCTTTTCATGGTGGGCGATGGGCACGAGGAGCCCTCCGTCGCCGCCAGACTGCTCGACCTGCAGCAGTTCCCACAAAAACCGCACTTCATGAAGGCGAGTGATTATGAATTCCTGTTTTTTATGCAAGCCCGTGTTGAGTACTTGAGTGCTTGAAGTATTTCCAACACAAAATGTCAAATAGAGATTCAAATCGAACAGCAGCTTCCATCAAAAAGCAGTCCTGTCATTACATTTCAGAAGTATCACCGAAACCAGCTGACGGGAACAGGTCTCAATGATGCACGCAGTTGATGTGCTTCTGCTTGGTCTCGCCCCCGTTGTGCGCGCACTTGCACCCTGCTCGTGGCCTGAGAATGGTCTGCACAGCCGATATCTTACACGCCTGCACTGTTTACCACCACCGGGTAGCAGCGGTGGCGTCAGCAACGGCGGCGGCACAGCTGAGGTCAGCACGCCTCACAGTGCACCTGCACGGTAAGAGTGGTCGGGTGGTGTCTCAACCCATATCAACCCTGCCTCAACGGGCCTTTTTTTTTCGACGCACTGCAGGCCCTGGACACGCCACTGGTGCTGCACGACTGCCTGTATGACCGCCTGGACTTCCAGTGGCAGCCGGAGAACCTGTGGCGCCTGCAGGTAACCCCCGCGCTGCGTGGCAGCACTGCCATGCCGTCCGCCACCGCCGTTCTGCCAGCGGCATGTCAGGTTGAAGGACGGCCACGAGAGCCATATGTGTTCCGGCACCTGCATGCTGGAGCCTTGTACTACTTTGACCGCCGCATAACATTTGAGCAGTACCAGCACCTGCACAAGCGGGGGCGGCCTGGGCTCATAGCGGCACGCACCACACGCCGCAGCAGCACCAGCACCGGCAGCCTGCGCACCCGCATGCCCTCCCCAAGTCAATGCATTCACTGGCCGGTCATGCGGGCCTGGCCGCAGATGCATGTTGTCGCAGCCTGCAGCCTGGTCTGCAATCTGCAATTTGGGGCGGCAAACACACGCCCCATGTGCCGCACATGATTGCTTGGTGTATGCAGATTGGCTTCCACCGCCAGGTGTTGCCTTTTGCGCTGCCGCCAGCTTCCCCCACCACCTGTCGGCGCTGCAGTGGCTCTTGTGCGCTTGGCATGCCGGCTGCTCGGCTCCCTGCATGCGCTGCGGTGGCCTGTGTACGCCCGCACACACCTGCAGGCCTGTCTTGCGTGCGCCGCAGCGGCGGATGCACATTCGCACACCCGTCTCCCGCCCCGCTGCAACGTCTGATGTGCTCGTGCGCCACGTACGTGCGTGGCGGCTAACGCGTGCTCACACTGCAACTGCGCGCTGCGTGCATCACCCCCCGCAGTTCCACCTGGAGACGCAGTGGGAGGCTGCGATGCTCAACGCGGCGCGTGCGATGAACGCCATAGAGTACCTGGCCAGCGTGCCGGTGCGGCGGCGCCACATTGCGAGCCTCCTCGACCGGCGCACCCGTGACGCCGGAAGCAGCGGCAATGTGAGTGCGCCTGCTCCGCCCACAGCTTGTGTAGTTCAAGCGAAAGTCACATTTAATGTCAATGATGATAGAGAGCGAGGGCATATGCACCGGGCATAGAGTACCTGGCCAGCGCACCGGTGCGGCGGCGCGACGTCGCAAGCCTTTTCGACAGACGCACCCGTGACGCCGGCGGCGGCGGCAACGTGAGCGCGCCTGCGCCGCCCACAGCTTGTGTACTGCAAGTTGAAGTTGGAGTTTTCTAACATACACTGAGGCAAGAGGGCATTTGCACCTGCTGAAGTAATTTATGAAAAGGTGTCAGCTCCGGCCTGCCCTGTGGCGGCCGCGGGGCTGGCGCCCGGCGGGCACAGCAGTGGCATGTGCCAATCGACGTCCAGGTTGGGGCAGGTTGAACCAACAGTGGGAGGGTGGTATGCCACTCTGCTATCACAAGTTCCGAGGCGCTGAAGTAAGTGCTGAGCACACAGTCTAAGCTATGTGAGGCTACCAGTAGTAGTTTTGAAGCAGTGCGCTTGTGCTGTGCTGTGGGCAGTGCAGACGCCTGTGCGTTGTGCTGTGTGTCTGCGCGTGTTTGTGCACGTGTGTTGCCCAGCTGGGCACGCCTTCTTCACTTACAAAGCACTTAAAACAAAAACAATATAAAATGCCATACCGGTACTTCATTAAAAACGATACTTCAGCTACATGTACAAGATTGCTCCCGTATAGACGCTGTCTTTGCTTGTTTGCTTGGTTCATTCTTTTGCGCAGGTTTTATCCCAGGGAGACGGCCCTTACCGATGTGTTTTCATGCGCCGCGTGCCGTGCCTGCTGCGGCAGGTCAATGCAAAGGAGGCGCAAAACCTCGCCGCAGCGGAGCTCGCCAGACTGGTACAGGAGTGCGGTGACAGTGACGCAGCGGCGCCAGCAGCCGCACAAGGCACGGCGTCGCCGCCAGCCAACGGCACTCGTGAGCCCATGACATGGGGCCAAGCACTGCAGCCCATGAGGTGAGAGCACAAGGCCTGTGTGCGTACACGTTGGGCTGCTGTGTGTGGGGGGTGCCAGCAAGTGCAAAAGTGCGCCAGCCAGCTGCATGCGGTTGCTGCCGTGCGGTGCCGCGCCCGTTGCTGCATTGTGCGCTCCACCCAATTTCCATTGACGCAGCGGCAAAGGGCTGCTGGTTCTGCAAACCCAGAGCGCACACAGCAGCGTCACCCTTCGCACCCCCATGTGCCAAAAAAGAGTGCCATGCACCGGCGGACTCCCGGGCCGTTTGGTGGCAGGTGCACCTGTTTGCGAGATGCCACCTCCAACGTATGGGCATGGCATGCGTCCATGCGGGCCGCACGCTTCCATGTGCAGCCACAGCATGCTGCCATGTGCTCTTATTTGAGCTTCGGTTGGGGTGAGGAAAGCCGGTGCGCATGGCGCGTGCACGGGACTGGAAAAGGCATGTTTAGACATGCTGTCCCCTGTTGCTAGCCACAACGTCACAGATGCCCAGCACTATGTGCTACTACTATGATGTAAGCTCAGCATGCTGCCGCAGCACCACTAGTGGACCACAGTCCCACATGTCCCAGGGCGTGCCACCATGTACCTGGCATGCTGCAATGTGCCGGCATAAGTCATGCTGAGCGCGCCTGCTGCACTGCACTCCGCAGGGCGGCCGGGTTCAGTCCCGAGCTGCACGGGCGCGCGCATGTGCCGCTGTCGCGGCGCGTCCAGGACAAGAGCTACGAGGAGAGGGTCGCCGGCATGGCGGAGGGGAGCAGCAAGCGCGAGCGGCTGGACCGCCACCTGGCCCTCAAAGAGGTGAGTGCTGCCGCGCGTGTGGCACCAGCGAGGCGTCTGCAGCACCTATGAAAGGGGTCAATTATTGTGGCTGGTCTTGGAGGGGGCGGCAGCGGCGTCTCCGGCGCACCAGCTCAGGGAGCAGGCTGGCGGCCGCGGTAGCAGTCAGAGTTGCCGTTGGGTGTGCCTGTGTGCTGATCGGCATAGTAGTCCCCCCCCCTCTAGTCAGTGTTCCATACACAAGCGCACGCACTGGGGCATGTATGCACCCGTGCGCACGTCTCTGCAATGGCTGCACGCCTGACGGCCGCCAGCGCACGCTGGCGCATTGCACGCCACTCGGTGGAGAGCAGCCGCAAGCGCCACGGTCGGCACTTGCCTGTTGAAGAGTTCGTCAGCGCTTGTGGTACGCTGTCACGCATCTCTACCCATGGGAAATTCCGTTAGCTGCGGTGCTGATTGGTTGAAGTGCGCGTGTGCAACGCCGTGCTGTGGCCGCTGCGCAGTCGCTCGGCGAGGATGGCGGCAAGGAGTTCTACAGGCGCAAGTTTGAGCAGGGCAGCATGACCTCCAGCAAATAACGTTTTACATACCACACACCTAATTATCACGGTTTCCACACGCGCTGGCGGTTTGCAGTTATGTCCTTTTTTGCGCTTGCTGAAGTGCGACTGCAACCATCTGCCCCTGTGCAGTCCTCCGTGCTGCGCGCTGTACAGGCAGCGGTTGTGCACCAGAACCACTAGCCTTTGCAGCACGTTCCAGGGTCAGAGGCGCGGCTGAGGGCAGTGTCGACAAGGTAGTGCTGCCACCCTACAGGGTCTTAGTGCGAACGCATATAAGCACAACATGTTTCTGTACGCCTGCCACATGTCCACAATCGCTTCCCGGAGGCAAAGAGCTGCCCAACATGCAGTGTGGGCCCCTGTGGGGGGGGAGCGTTGAGGTGCCAAGGTTTGAAGTAGGTCAAGTGAGTATTTAAAAATGCGGGGGCATGGCCGGCCATGGCGCCAGCTAGCGCTGCACCTCATGCTGAGCACAGGGCGCGCGACATGTGTACAGCCAATTGTGTGTTTACAACTGCTGCGGACCACATGAAGCTCTGTTCTGTTGTGATACAGCGTTTGCCAACAGAGTTGTCATCTACAACCCAAAATCTCTTCTACATACATGGATACATGTAGATGGCCAAAATAGCTTCTACAAAC
>JAULBY010009171.1:0-25904 GCA_032358315.1 Ophiocytium majus
AGCGCCGCGCCGCAGCTGGGCGCCAGCTCGCGCCGCGCGGCCGCCAGCAGCGTCTCCAGCCGCGGCGCGAGGGCGCCCTGCATGTGCCGCGGCGCCGCGGCGACGTCCACAGACAGCACGGCTTGCCACAGCTCGCCGGTGAGCAGGTCCGCCGGCGCCAACACAGTGCGCTCCGCGTGCGTTGCCCCGTCCGCACGCGCTGAGTCGAGGCCACAGCGGCTGCACACGTAGTCCCGCGGGCGGCCACGCCGGGTCTGGATGAACGCCATCAGCGGGTTTGGCGGCGGGGCGGCGAAGCCGTGGCACCCGCGGCGCGGGCACGGCACCGCCAGCAGGGGGTCGGGCGCGGCGCAGCCCAGCCATCCCTGTCGAAGGACTCCTCGAGGATCACCTGCTGGGGCGCGACGTCAACCGTTCGGCGGACGTTGAGGGTCACGGGCTCGCCCGCGCGCACGCGCTGCAGCGCGATCAGCGTCACGCAGCCCGGCGGGTTCGAGGTTGTCAGCAGGGCGTTGGGGGTGCACGCGTGCGCAGCAAACCCCTGGCGCGCCATCAAGACGGCGGTGCCGCCGGCCGCGGGCGTGGAGGCTGGCGGCGCGGCGCGGAACATCCCCACGATGTGGGCGCCGATGGCCAGGGTCATACGCGCCAAGTCGTCGGCGCTGGGCATGTGGGCGGCGAGCTCGGGAGAGTCCGCCATCACCTGACGCGAGCGTTGCAGCGATGTATCGCTGACGCGTGCCCATTTGTGCTCAAATGGGCGGGTCTCCATGGTGTCGGTGAGCAGGGAGTCGATGGCCTCGCATCTGGCCCGTACGCCACTGTAGAGCACCTTTGACCGCACGCACAAACCAAGGGCCTAAACAGGGTTGCAAACACAGGTGGGGGTGCCGCTGGGCACCTGCAAGGCCTGCATGAGGGCGCGGGTCGCCGGCGGGTCGTCGTCGGTGATGGCTCCCAGATCAAGCAGAGGGGCCTCCCGCAGTACCACCTGCAAGCACGCAGCCGTCAGTCCTCCGTCAGTCTGTGGTACGCAGTTGTCAACGATTCTTTTTCCCGTTCATTGGCAGGAGCTCACTTTCTGTGGGAGGTAGGGTGGGATAATGCAAGGTCATGCGGGGTGGACCAGTGAAGGCAGTCACTTGCAAGTGCGCACAGCCATCATTCTTCCTTCAGCTTGTTGTGTGGTTTTGGAAGCTGACTGCCAAGTGCTTGGTTAGGCCGACCGGACGTAACCAGGTGATGCTCGATGTAGAGTTCAGCAGGGCGTCCTAATCTGGCTGGACATCTAAGTAAGGCTTCCATATTTTTGTCCAAACCTGCATGCTGGTTTTTATCGCTATCCTACTACCACTTCCAACCTAACATGATGCATTTCACCTGCACGCTGCTTTTTATCGCTGTCCTACTACCACTTCCAACCTGACATTATGCGTTTCCTGCTACCACATCCAGTCATCCTCATCAAGCACTTTATGGTTTTGCGCTGCAGACAAGCTTACTGCTGCGACACGTTGTTTTGTGTTTTGGCTGTGGCTACCCAGCACTGTACAAGCTCGCGCGGCGGTAGCAATTTTACCTACTTCACTTTAATGTTACTCAGGCTGTCCCATCGGTGGAAATTTGTGAGAATAGGAACCTGATGGCCACCACACACCACATAGTAGGGTTTGGGTGTGTCAGTCGTTCAAAAGTGCTCACAATCAAATGAAGGAGCCCACCAGCCGTGCTTTTGAAAAAAGACGCGATACTAAGGTTTGCTCACCTCTCCAACCTCAAAATCGCGGGTGGCCAGCAGCATCTTGTATTGCTGCGTGGGAGGCCGCCGGCCCTCCCGCATCCAATCCCCTGGTTCCCACCATTTTTCCAGCTGGTGCCACCCCACACGCACGCCATCCACCTCCTCCATATATTTCAGGTGCTCGTTGACACCGATGGCGGCCTGCGGCTGCAATGGTGGCATGGGCGCAGGTGGCTGTGGAGGTGGCGGTGGCGGCACAGTCCTGTCGTTCAAGCCTTGTTGCACGCTTTGTTGCAGGTCCTGTTGGACACTCGTTTGAAAGCTGCTTGCACGGCTGTAGCTTCCTGCTGCAAACAACCTGCCCTAGCAGTGCGATCGGCGAAGAGCGCCGCCTGGCATGCAATGCCCCTGCCGCAGACACCCTTGTGGGAAGAGCACCGCAGCAAGCGCACTACTGCAGCTGTAGCACGTCACGTCACCGCGATGTATACTTCAAGTGCTTGAAGTGCACACCGGGTCTTCTCAGGGGTGTGGCAAGAACCACCAAGTGCTGGCGCTGTGCCTTGTGTGTGCTTCTCCCTGCGCTAAAGATGACTGCCACTGAAGGACTTAATACTACAGTAGTAGGGAAAGCTCGCCGGTGGGACTGACTGACAGCCAGCGAGGCCGGCCCGCTCTTTGCCCCCCCGGCGGTCTGCACGTAACTGTAGCACAACTGACAGTTGCGGCGTACAGCAACTAAAACTCACACACCACACACACACACACACACACACACACGTGGTCATCATGGCAACGGTCTGCTCCTTCGACGGCACCCCTCTGGGGCTTTCCCCCTTGTGCGCTACCTGCGGCTGGGACCATGCCAGGGGACCCTGGCGCCCTCAGCTGGTGGAGGACTGGACCTGCGCTCACTGCGGCACCCACAACAGCGTGGAAGGGGGTGCCATGGCTAACTGCATGGGCTGCTTCCAAGCCGCGTCACCCCTCCCTGCGGCAGAGACTGCTGCTCAGGGGGGGCGGGGGGTGAGGCCGTCTTCCCGCCCCCACCGCCCGAGCAGCAGCAACTTGTTGAACAGCAGCAGCAGGGAGACCAGCGAGCTGCGGCTTCGACAGGCGCAGTGTCCGCTGCACGGCAGCGATTGGAGGCGGCCAGCAGCCCCCGGTCCGTCGGCTCGGCGGGCAGCATCAGCCCTTTGCGGACGGGTGCCATCCCTAGGCCGCCCTCCACCACCTCTACAGTAACTGCTGCTGCCGCAGCAAGCCCACCCTCCCCCGCCGCGGAGGTAGCCTTAGCGGCGGCGGCCGCCGGTGACGCGCTCACTGGAAACGTGGCTGCAGCCCGACAGCGGTGGGAGGCCGCCAGCTCACCAAGGAGCAAGGGCAGCCCTACCAATGCTTGTAGATTGCTGCGAGTTACTGGGTTGCAAGTCACGACCAGCCACTGCGCCAGCCTTCCCCACCGCCCCGGCACCCCCGAGGGCGTTGCTGCCCCCCCCGGAATGGTCACAGCACAGGATGCCACTGGCCGCCCTCTATCTGGCAGAGTGGCCACGGCCCGGCAGCAATGGGAGCAGGCCAGCGGCAGTCGCACAGGCAGCCCGACTGGCCGGTGGACATGGTCCGGTGCCACTACACCTTCGATTGTTCCCACCTCTCCGTCTTTCGCCGCTGCTGCTGTGCAGGTGCAGCCGACGGCCGTGGGTGGCGCGCCCATGGCTGACGCGCCTCTCTGCTCAATCTGCTTCGACGCCGGGAATCGACTTGAAGCCTTCGAGTTGAAGTACAGTCCGAGTGCCCTGCCAGACCTCCCTTAGTGTACGCAATACTGAGCATTCCCAGCTCTTTCGCCACACCTGTCTGATCCCTTTCTCTGGTCACGCGCACCGTGTGCAAAGGGCTTTCCGCGCCCTAAGCGGAGTTTAATAAAAGTACCCACAGTCAACATTGCACAACCCAGCCCCCACCCCCCTTCCTACCTGTGCAGGCAAGCCTAAAATGTGGAGGGTGCAGCAAGTGCGGCAGGTGGGCAGGTCACACATGCGCGCGGATGGAAGAGCCCATGCACTTTAGTGCACTGTCAGTTTCATTGCTGTATCTGCCTGTAGGAGTGCCGCCCGTGGGCCCATCCATCTCACGCCACGTGTGCTCAGAGAAGAGCAGCGGCTGTACAGATCAGTTATGCCGGCCTAAGAACAGAGGTGCTGTACTACACGCGCGCGCACGCGCAGCGAAGCATGCACATGCTCTGAACGTGACTGCATGTACTTTCAGAAGTACCAATACTATGCTACACCGGTAAACTCAGTTCCAGCACTGTTTACCTGTAAACAAGTTCAAGGTGCGCACATGTGCGTGGCCTCGTGTGTCTCGACTCATGCACAGATTTAAAAACCAGGTTAAAGCCTCCCATACGGTGCAGCCATTGTGCAGCACTGCTACCACTCAGTGACCGAACGGCGCATCATCCCTGGGTCCGCCGCCTGTGTGTGTGTACGCACGGCCTGCTGAAGCGCGCCTGAGGATAGTGTTGTGTGGACCAGTGGTCCATTAAGCACCAGGACATGCACCTCCGGCTAGATGAACATGGGATCTCATGATGGGCACAAGACATGCTGTGCATACCGGAGGAGCGGTGACTAGCGGCACCACCTACACCAGTAGCCACATCATGCCTGCAAGCTAAACGCGCAAGACAACTGGCTGGCATTGCCACATGCATGGCACATGGCAGAGATGCACCAGCCGCAGTGCCTGTGTCAACGCGATTGCAACCCTTGGGGCCCGCTGTCCTAAGCGCGTCACCCTTTCACGCCTGGTACGTTCAGGCTTGCCACTGCGCGAATGTGCGCCATGAAAATGCCACTTCACAATGCCCTTAGTACCGGCATGCATCGTGCAGCAGCAGCGCAGCACAGCAGCTCAGCACAAGGTTGCCCGCCTCACACTGCACTGCTTATAGTTAGGACCAATTGCTGATCTGCTCGAAGTCACACTTAACAGCGTCCACAGAGGCTGGCGGCCGCCGGGCGCACCCCCATGTGAGGTGGCGACTGACGTCCCGGCGCCGCAAGCCCTCTCCCAATACCCAGTGTGACAAAACCACCAACCAACACACTCACCACCACTGCGCAGCAGACCGGCTGCACTTGCTGCCCCCGGCACTGGGGCGACTGAACTGCGCAGGTGCACAGCCCCCATCCCGCCATCGGGAGCTATGGTATACCCAGGCCAGAAGTACTCTGGCCGCGACAAGAGGAGCTGAAGACACCAGGAGTGACCGGGGCCGTGTGCCTGCGACCCATGGTCGGCACATCAGCAGCGCTGCCGCTGCTTGTCCGGCAGCGCGCATGCGTGTGCCTCATCCAGCAGCGACCTGGTGAAAAACGGTGTGGGGCTGCCAAAGACGAAAGTAGACCGTGCAAATGGTGTGTGTATGTGCACGTGAGGCTGCCGTCACAATGACAGGCTCCCGTTTCAGAGCCGGTGCACCTTAGCCAGGCGCCGCGCACCCGTTGGTGCTCCCGTCTGCCGGTGCTCAGCAGCAAACTGTGTAGCGTTTCCACGCCCAATCAGGCGCCTGCTGCGTCGCACCACTCCCAGCACGCCTTACCCACGGCAGGCGCAAATTTGCACACCCGCTGCTTGCTTGTGGCGTGCAAACCCTGTCGCCGGCCGGCACTAGGCCGTGGCAGCGCCCTCCACCGGCGCAAGCTTGCTGCCGTCCTCCGCTGCGGCGCTGGCCTCAGCAGCAGGGCCCACCTCCTCTTGCATGGCCACCTCCTCTTGCATGGGCGTGGGCTCAATGTCTGCTGCGCTGAGCTCGCCCGCCGCCCCCGCAAGGGCGCCCTCCTCCTCCTGCTGCGCCTCCGCAAGCACCTGCATGCAGGGGCAGTGCACAGCAGAGCAGCACGTACACACGTGTGAGAGGGTGCGAGGAAAAAATTGTAAAAAGCGCCAAGTCAGCGTGGCTGGCAGCATCACAGAATCAACCGTGGTGGTGCTCCTGAGCCTGCGCAGGGCTGTGCCGGCACAGCAGCATTGGCCGCACCGGGCTGACACGAGCGCATGTGTCAGCGCACATGACGTCCTTTCAAGGCATTACTATTTGCAGAGTGATTGTGCTCAGCAAGTGCGGCGTCAGGCTACTATTTGCAGAGTGATTTTGCTCAGCAAGTGCGGCGTCAGGCTAAGAGGTTCCATGACAGCTGCTACGCAGTTGTGGTTTATGCCATCATCTGAAACTGCCCCACCACATGCACAGCAGCACGGCCACACGTGTGGCGAGGTGTCGCTGCCAACCGCATCAGCTGGCGCCGAGTACACTCAGTGCAGAGGTGACATGAATTGCACCACCATCTGGCCACACTGCGGTTCTCCTTCGTGTACACCAACCAGGAACTTGACAGCGGCATACACTGACACCACCAACAATCAAAGATGCGGTGTTGTGGAAGCCCTTGGCCCGAGGGGCCTGATCCGTGGCTAAAGTGCACGCCTTTCCCCGCAAAACCCAGCACCTATAACCGCGTGTAGCGAAAACTCCCATGAGGCAAGCGTATTCGCTGGGCAAATTGTCCCAGTGGCTTTTTGGCTATAAAAAACTGAAAAGTGTCACAGCAACGAGGGCAATGCATACCCACTTTGACAAAGCGACTTTGTCCTGTCACTGATCACAGAGTTTCAGCAGCTCAGTCTTCCGGACAAAAAAGCATGGGCACAAAATGATGACGCCAACACATGCTCCTCACACATTCCACCACCGCCCACGAAACTCACATGCAGCAGGACAAACACGCTGCCGCGCAGGCGCGCCGTGTCGCTGTCCCGCCTGAAGTCGTCCGCCGCCAAGGCCGCCGTCTCCGCATCGCCCAGCCCGCCGCCCGCGGCAGCCGCGTCTGCGCCGCCGCCCGCCGCGCCACCACGCACCGCTGTGGGCGCCATCTGCAGCGACGCCTCCAGGTCCGTGATGGCATTATCCAGGAAGTAGCTGTCCATCCACTGGCCCAGAGTGCTGCGGCGGTGCTCGCTGCCGAGCAGCGACTCCGGCCACAGCGACGCCAGGTCAAAGCCCAGCGCGCCGCCGCCGCTGGCGCTCACGCTGCCGCCGCCGGCGGTGACGCTGCCAGCGCCGGCGTCGCCCGCTGCGTTTGTTGAAGTTGAAGTTGAAGTTAGTGGCACGCCCGCGCCGGCGCCCTCGTCCTGGTTGAGCGCCACCAGAGCGCTCACAATGGAGTGGCGGACTGTAGCGGCGCCGCCGATCGGCGCCGCAGCATCCGCGGGCGCCGCAGTGGCGACCGCCGGCGCCGGAGGCTCCTGGCGCTGGCGCTTCGCCGGCGGCTGCTCCACCGTGCGCAGCAGCTCCATCATGCTGCTGCGGTGGATGGGGCGCATCTCCCACGTGCTGCTGCCGCCGCCGCCGCCGCCGCCCACCTCCTCCCCCCTGCCACCGCCCATCACAGAGGCGCCGACGAGCGTCGCCGCCGGGGCAGCGGGCGCGGCGGCGCTGAGCGAGGGCCTGCTCAGCAGCTCGCTGATGCTGGCTGCGCCAGCGCCGGTGGAGCGCGACTCCCGCAGCTCGTACGCCACGTCCAGCAGCTGCCCGCCAAAGCCGGGGCGCTCCAGCAGGGAGATGCCCATGGGTTGGGGGGCGTGCGCCGGCACGCCGTCGCCCACCGCAGCGCCCACAGCGCCAGCGCCGTTGCCAATAGGCGGCGGCGGCATGTGGCCGGCGCCGTCCACTCCGCCGGCGTTGGCGCTGCCGCCGTGGCCATGGGGTGGGTGGTGCATCGGCGGGTGCATGGAGTGGTGCGCGGGGGCCGCTGCCGCCGCAGCGGCGGCTGGCGGTGGGCTGTGCTGCAGCGGGCTGTGGTGCAGCGGGTGGTGCTGGCCGAGCGCGTCCGTCATGCGCAGCTCGTTCTCAAGCGCGCCGAGCATGGCGCAGAACGATCCGCGGACCATTCCGCCTCCGCCGCCGTTGCTGCTGCCGCCGTAGGGGTTGTGGTACGACGCGCTTGTGTGCGAGTACGCGTAGGAGTTGACGCTGGGCGCCGCAAAGGAGGCGGTTCCGCTGGAGGAGCCGCTGGCCATCGGTGGGAAGCCAAAGGGAGACGGGACGGGCTCAAAGCCTGCGCTGCCGCCGGGCCTGCAAGTACATAGGGGCAGCGTGGGGGGGGTGAGGTGTAGTTGTGTCGGTGGCCGCCCCGGTGCACAAAAAGGTGAACCGCAACATATGGTAATACATATACGGCTGGGCCATGTGAGCTGGTCCCAGCTACGCTCTTGTGAAACATGGCGCTGGTTCACAGTGGAAATGGCACTGCTTGTGCATGGTTTGCGGGCTGCAGCTGAGAAGCGCGATTCAAGTGGCTGGCGACAGCAGGCACGGTCAGCTGTTGTGCACAAGCAGCAGCACTCTAGCCTGTGACCTAGGGGCTCATGTAACACTTGCTGCCCATGCTCACCTCCCAAACAGCTTGTTGACCCTCCTGGTGCTGTTCTCGCGCCGCGTCTGCAGGCAAAGGCACACACATGGCAGGTTTGCGCAGTACAAAGTCACATAAGCTCTGGTCACCTTGGCTCACGCACAAGTTGAACTGGTGTGCTGTTACAGCCATGGCTGGCGCGTGAGTGAGTGTGCGAGCACAACAGTTCACATTAGCTCTGGTCACCTTGGTGCACACACCAGTTGAAGTTCCAGCCATGGCTGGCGCGTGAGTGAGTGTGCGAGCACAACAGCTACACATGCAACGCAAAAACACTACAGGGCTCACTGGCATCCACATGGTGCCACACACAGTGCAGGGCTCAGTTGCCCTCATATGATACAGTAACATGGCAAAGGTGGGCACGAACGGCATTGAACTTGCCATACACGTGTTGATAGGGCTGGCCTTTGCAACGCCTGGGCAATTTTAGCGGACACAAAAAATGAAGCACATCTCCTTGCACTGCATCATGCCAGCAGCTAAGGGCTATCAGCAACAAGCATTGCCGGTACGTGTTGAGTAGCACCTGTTTCATGCAGCTACGTCCAGCACAGTGCAGTGCACTGTGTGCAGGCACAGTACTGGTCACCACACATGCCAATGCTCCCGCCTACCTACTGAGGCCATAGCCAGTGACCAAAAATTGCATGCCGCACACACACAGACCACTACGTCACTCTCCATCCAACCAAAATGTCACACGCGCAACCAACGTCAACAGCGCAGCCCACCAGCACGCCGGCAGCCATGCTCAGCAGCACGCACAGCAGTTACAATAACTGCCCAGCAGTTTGTGTACATCTCACCTTCTCCTGCTGCTGGAAGCTGCCGTCCCATGGCGCGGACGGGTCCGCAAAAGGGCCCACCGCCCCCCCTGCCGCCAAGTTGGGGTGCGAGTGCGGGCGCAATGGGTCGAAGGCGCGCCGCATCTCCGGCTCGCTGTCGCAGCTGTCGTCGTCGCTGGTGTCGCCAGAGGTGCCGTGGTGCCCGGGCAGAGGCATGGGTATGGGAATCCCATTGGCGTCCAGCACCGCGCCGGGGGCGACGCCGTGCGGGGTGCGCGGCCGCGTGCTGCAGCCGTACACCTTGCGCTCGTACTTGGGAGGGCAGGGCGGCACCTGGCCGCGCCGCACCTGCTTGAGAAGCTCCGGGTGGCCACGTTGGAAGTACATGTGGATGTAGCAGCCGGACTCACGCCCCTTGACGATCTGCCCATGCCCAAGCAGCGCAGCGAGGGTGCGTGTCAGTGCGCCGCGCGGTGATGTTTGCTGGGAGACCGCCGCAATGGCCGACTCTGTTTGCTAGCATGGTGGACGACCGCGGGGGTGTCGTCCCCAAGGAAACCTGGTCAACCAGCTTTGCAGTGAGTGTTCAAGGCCAGGCGCGGTCTATTTGCTGCTGTTGGCGGGTAGCCCAGCCCCCCTACGCCACTCACCGCCGCCGCCCACCAGTCGCCAAACAAATGATACGTGCCCGGGTCAACTGTGAAAATGGGCGCCAGAGTGCTTTTGAGCAAGGAGTGGAGCGGAAAAGTGTGGTGCGCGCCTGGTGGCTGCGGGTAGCAGCGTAGTGGGCCTCTCACCTTTCTGAAACCGTACAGGTTGAGCTGCCTCTGGAAGGAGGAGAACTTGTCGTGCTTGAAGTACTGCGGCAGGATTCGTGTCTTGAAAAGCGACATGTTGCGGATGCCGAAGGCCCTGCCCGTGCTGGACCAGGTGATGATGTCTGGAGACTCGTGCTCCAGGATGGAGGAGAGCACGTAGGGAAAGCCAGCGGGCGCTGCAGGTACCGCTCCCATCCTCAGGAGGCCCGCCACATCCCCGAACTGGGGCAGCAGGGCCGCAGCAGAGCTCTGATGCTGCAGAGGCGCTGGGTGCTGCTGTTGGTGCTGCTGGTGGTGGGGGTGCTGCTGGTGAGGGGGTTGCTGCTGGTGGGGGACGTACTGCTGGGGCGGCGGTTCATGGTGCATGTGCTGGGGTGGCGGCTGCTGCATGGCGCTGGTCGTGTGCCGCTGGCGTGCCGCAGCACCACGGTGTTGTGTTGGCGAGAGTTTAAATCGAAATCACCCTTTCACCTTGTTTGTGCGCCCCCGCCTGCCGCAGTAATGCCCACCAGGCGTGGGCCGCGGCGTGGCACGGTCTGCCGGTAAGGGACGTGCGGTTGGCGGTGGGGGGTGGAGCTTGCACAGGTGCAGCAAGAGAGCAGCCTGTCTGCTCAATGACACACCCTCACCGTCAAGTTGCGTGCGAAAGTTGATGTGAGTTCAGAGAACACACACCAAAAACATATCTGAAATCAATAGGCAGATCTTGAAGCACTTTCATGTGGTTTCTCCCGGGTTGCGCGCAAAATGCAAAGCCCGCCCTTCTTGCCATCCAAGTGGCAGTTTTCCCCACATCATGCCATACCAGCCAGTACTGGTAGTGCCCAGCAACACAAGGCATGGAGGCAAGACTGTTCCTTGATGTACACCATAGGTTGAGACGGCTCCCGTTCTCATTCCCTGCTGGCAAAGTGGTGTACCAGACACACAGGCAGCACCAAAGCAAAAACATGACAGCAGAAGACGCTGTACTCGCCGTTGCTCGTTGGCCATGGTATCAATCAACATCTTGGGCATTGAGGGGAACGCCACAACAGGGCGTGCAACGTCTGACGCGCAGCATGTGTTTTTTTGTGCTGGTTGGTGGGTGGTGTGGGCCTGCCTATAGGGGGGGCGGGGGTATGGGGCAGCTATGAAAAATGTACATGGGCCATACAAGTGGGCCGCCAGCAGGCACTGCTGAGCAGCACAGCGGCACTGCTTCGTGCATGCAGGCGCACCAGCGGCTCTATTCAAAGGGGTTCTTGGTGATGGAGCTTACCACCATGCGCTCCACCAAGCTAAAGAAGTCTGCAGCATTGGATAAGTGCAGGCAGGGGGCGCACCAGGGCAAAAGCAGTGGTGTAAATTAATAAAACACACTGACCTCTAGAATGAGTAGTCTAATGTTGTGCCCACCACACGAATCGCGGCTGCATGCAAGACTCAGTATGCAGCTACTAGTAGTACTAGTACATGCAGTTGACATCAATATGCGTGCCAGCAAATCCCCATTGCCGATTAGGCAGGTCATCATGGCAAGGATTGGAACTGAAATGCCTCCAAACTCAGTGGGTTGCATGTGCGTAATCGATACCTACTTATTTAAAAATATCACAAATCAAAGTTCACTTGTGAACATGTTCCAAGGTGCTCATCGGTGTTTGATACTTGACACTAGAGCCACTCTGAACTGAGGTATGTACCGCTCTGTTCTCAAATAAATGACAATACATGCACAAATACAAATAAGTACCTGCCACGTGTTCTGTCAAAATCTGATCCTGCTACGCCCATGCCACACCCACTTGTTGCAATCACTGACCAAATGAGGAACCGGTTGGTAGCAGGTTATGATTTTCACCCCAGCAGTTGGTGCGGCCTGGCGTTCCACACCACACTCGCTTTGCTGTAAGGCAGGCATGACTGCTCAAGATACATGCAGCGGGTATGCCACTACTTGGCATACACACATAGACTTCAACAAGAAGGAAACAAGAAGGAACCCCTATGCTGTACACACACACACACTGCCCTCCTGACCGCCAATCCACTCCAAACCAAACACACACGCCCCCACCACATCAACTTCAACTTGCACCGCCACAGCACAGCAGCGCGCCTGCCAACACCCACTCACCGCCCAGGCTCATCGGGTAGTTCCACGTGGTCTCCTCGGGCGAGGGAAAGTTCTCCCGCGCCGCGCGCCGCGCCGCCTCGCCAAACAGCTCCACATCTCCAATGGGCCCCGTGCCGCGCAGCGCTCCCTTCCGCCGCACGGCCGCCGCCGCCTCCGCCGCAGCGGCCGCCTCCGCCTCCGCCTCCGCGGCCGACCCCGGCACGACCGTCCGCGCGACGAGCAGCGTCTGCGTGGAGTTGGGCAGCGGCACCGCCTCGAAGCTGGAGAAGCCCGCGCCGGCGCACAGCGATGCGAGCTCCGACGCCGTGCGAGTGCCGCCCGCGGGCGTGAGCGCCAGCAGCGGCAGCGCCATGAGCGTTCCGTCGCCCGCGGAACGGTCCGCGTCCGCTAGCGCCTCGACTATGTACACGGCGCCCGTGCGCGTGAGGGCGGCGCGGGCGCGGCGCAGCAGCAGCGCGGCGTCGGCGTCACCGTGCGGCGGGAGGGTGTTCGCGAGGAGAATGGCGTCGAAGCGCCCGCCGCCACGCGCCGCCCAGTCGTCCACGTCCATGGGGTCGCCGGAAATCTGGGAGTAGCGCGCGCCGCGCAGGCCCGCGGCCGCCGCCGCAGGCGCGGCTATCGCCAGGACCGCGGGAACGTCCATGGCGGTGAGCTCGCTGGTGGAGTGGCCGCCGTCGCCGGCGCCGCCGTGCTGCGTGGCCAGCACCACGCCGTAGGTGCCGTGGGAGGCGCCGACGTCCAGGATGCGCGCGCGCGCGCCGCCGCGCGCCAGGATTTCTGCCGCTGCTTTTACGGCGGTGGAGCGGGATTTGGCGCCCATGCAGCGGGCGAAGGCCACGCGGCGCGCCTCCATGGTTTCGCGGGTGGTGCCCGTGGCTCCGCCGGTTATGACTGCGTCTGACAGGCTGTTCCACAGGGGGTGAACCAGCTCGTCGCCCGCGAACCACCCCATGGACTCCGCTATGCAGGAGGAGCTGCCCCTGTCGAGGTACTTGGCGCTGGACGGCGTGAGCCTGTACGTGTACACGGGGCGAGAGGATACGGACTTAACCAGGAAGCCCAAGGCTGCGAGTGCGTCCAGAATGGCGCGGGCCCCTCGCTCCGAGCACCTGCAGCCAGCGGCGACCCTCTCAGCCGTCGCTGCGTCCCCTCTGCGGCCTATAGCCCCCAGCTCCGTGAAAATGCCCAGCTGCACCGCTGCTTTTAGAGTGGCCGTGGCGATGTGGGCGTTGGCGGTGTCAAGGAAGAGCTTTGGGGAGGCGGACTCCTTGAGCTTCGACCAGGATGCCGCCGCCTCCGCTGCGCGCCTCCTGTTGACCCTCCTATTCATCCAGGTCGCCAGGGCGATGCCACCTGTGAAGGTGACCGCGTACTTGATGGGCTGCAGCAGCACCATGTGGGGCACGCCGGCGCCACCACGACGCAGCTGGCCGCGCCTGGGTAGCTGCGGCTGTTGCCGAGGTTGTTGCAAGGCTCTGTTACATGAGGTGAAGGAAGATTGCTGCTGCTGCCGGAGCAGCCGGGGTGGCGCTGGCGTTGCCACGCACCAGGGAGCCACCAGAGCCACCACCGAGTGTGTACATGCCGCCAGCACTGGCAGCAGCACCGGTGAACATCGCATGGCTTTGCCTCCGTGTGGGGTCAAATCTTCAAACATGTTCAGAGCAGCAGCTACTTCCGGGTGGTTCTTGCTCAGCAGGCCCCAGGTAGCCCCAGGTGGGCCGCCCGCGCTTGCAGGCCTACAGTGCAGCCCCTGGGGGCATGAAGAAGAGAGATAATGCTCACAGTAAGCCGCCTGTCCCGCCATGTGTGACATCCCGAAGTCAACAAAGGCTGTCCTCGACGCAAGTGCTATGGCAAGGTGGTGGCGGTGCAGCGAACGCCACCGCTGATATGAAAAACCGGATGAGGGCCATTGGTTGAATTGGTTCACACATGAAGTTTTCATACATAGTGGCAATGCCAAGTGCAGCGAAGAACACGGTGCCGCACAAAGCAGGGCAGCAACAACAAGACACAGCGCGGACGGCTGTGACAACGCAAAGCACACACACAATTTCCCATGCCCATCAAAAAAGGTATCAACCATTCACCACTATTTCACCACATGCACCTGCAACATCTTGCCCACCCACAGTGGGCCTTCCCCTACCACTACACCATTTCCCCCAACCTGCGCTAGCAGACTGTGAAGAAGCGTGCCTATGTAAAGGCCTGGCGACGCGTGCTAAGCGCACAGGCTATGACTAGCACACAGTATGAACTGCATTCACACCAGCTGCCGTGGCAGGGGGTGCAAAACAGCTGCCACACAACCGGCACAGGCCCCTGGCAAACAAATTAAGGGCCAAAACAAGCCAGGGACTGACCTGGCGCCGGGCCATGGCGTAAAGGCGTGAGGAGTTGTACCATCTCTACGGGATGCATGCCGGCAGACAGCAGAAGCTATCTTCTCCTATCTGCTTCCGCAGCTGCTGACCGCCCACTGAAGACTACAGGATAGCCACTGCACTGGCGCCCCCGCGCAAGCCGGCTGCTGCCGCGGGGCTCAGTGGCTGGACCAAAAGCGGCAATAGGTGCTCCCCCGTGCAACCTATGGATGCCTGTGCACGTCACCACTGTGCAGACCAGACTGCTCAGCACAACCACAGCCGCGCACGCTCGTGGCGGCCGCAGCAGCGTCGGGTGACACCAGCACGGCAGCGTACGCGCGGGCGACGGCCGATGTCGGCGCGCCTGGCCCCCGCTGTCGCCCTAAATGCCAGCTGGCGCTGAGCTGATCGTTTCGGACACACCGCCCGCGTCCGCCCGTCAGTACCACAGGATCCCTTGCCCATCCTCAAAAAACGTTTCCACCACTTGGCCGGCGGCGGAGTCGGCGACGGCGGCGGCGTTGGCGTCGGCGGCAGTGGCGGCGGACGTGGCTTCCTCGGCCGACTTGCTCTTGCACACGCGCGGCTTCTTGGGCCCGCACGTGCACACGTTCTCGCCCGTCTTGCTGTTGCACGTGCACAGCGTGTTGAAGCACGTGGGGCAGCTGTCGGTCGCGTGGTGCCAGAAGTCGTCGCCGCGGATGACCGAGTCCGTCTCGTTCGCAAAGAAGGCCGCCTGCACGCTGTCCTCTTTGAACACGTACAAAAAGCCGTCAGCGCCGATGGTCCACGAGGCGGGGTCCGCGGGCGGACCCAGTTTCGCCTTTGTCGTGCCCCACTTGGACTGCGAGCAGCGGCAGAGTGGAGCAGGTTGCCGCATGTGTAGTTGAGTTGTGGAGCTGGGCACTTGCGGTCTTGCGGAGATCATTGCCAGGTGTGCGCAGGTGTCTGCAAGCGCATGACCGGTGAATGTGGGTGCGTTCCAGCGGGCCAGCATCCTTGCATGTGCGGTTTTCGAAATGCAGCGGGAATCGGCAGGAACGCCGCTGGGTGCAAGGGCACAGTGGAGGTGAGCAAGGGCAGAGTACAGGTGCCGTCGCAGCGTTGCGGCAACTGACCTGTTCATAGGCGATGCCGTACGCGCAGAAGCCGCCCCACTTTGGCACAAACGCGGCAGGGTTTGCCGTAAAAATGGCGCGATTCTCGCCCGAGGCAAAGTGGAACAGCCAGCCCAGCCAGTGGGCTGTGACGTCGGGGTCACCATACACTGCCAGAACAAAAAAGGAGAGCAGGCGCCCCCATGTGAGTACAGCTGCATGTGCAACAGCCATTTCACTGCTCGAGTTAGAGAGCGCGCTAGTTTAGTCTAGCTGGCGCGGGGTAGCTGGTGTCTGTCTGGCCGACACAGTTACACGGTGTGCAGCAGAGCTGGACTGCACTAACCAAATCATGCATGCTTGCGCACTCCGGGATAGTGGCACAGAGAGCGAATGTGGCCGCCTTGGCAGCAGTACAGCAGGATAAAGCTGGGGGTACTGAATTGCCGCACCTGGTGGTGCACCCGGTGGGAGCTTGCGGTACTCCACTACGTCCGCTCCAGCCAGCACCGGAAGGGTCGCGTTGATGCACGAGGTGCTGGGGAGCACCAGTGTTGGATGAACACGGCATCGCGCCCAGCAGCAGTGCACCCCGCACCCGCACCAGCACCAGAAGCAGCGGCAGGGAGAAGCAGCGGTGGCAGAGCAACCGCCCCACCGCGCCAGCAGCAGGAGCAGTGGCAGAGTATGGCAATGCACGCAAGTGAATGAGCACGTACACCAGACCAGAGCTTGCGTATCCGCAGTCAATAACTCTCAGCACCGCGCGCAGCTGGGCGGGCTCCTGAGTCGCCGCTGCCCCGCAACAAACGAGAAACTGTGCTAGGGGCTAGGTGCCGGCGACACAAAGTGAACACGCCCAGCAGTGCAGCGCCAGATGCAACGCTGCTTGACTGAGGTTGGATTGTGGGGGATACACACACTCACTTTGTCAGCATTAGGCTGATCTCGGTCCTGTTCTGGAAGTCGTAGCCTATAGGATAGTTGGGGATGTAGTCAAGCGTCTCATCCAGGCTCATGAGCCCCCCACCCCAACCAACCCCAAGCCCACCCGCCACACCCATAGCTGCGACGCACAGTGCGCAGATGACCACCAGCATCCTGGCCAGCATGCTGCGCCGGCCGCTGCCGCCAGGCCTGTCCGGCACGGGCTGAACCCGCGCCGGAAGCAGCGCCGTCGACTCCCCCACCATGTGTCCCGCACCTCCTTCCAGCACCGCCCTCAGCACCGCCCTCGGCTGGCTGCCAACCAGCCTGCCTTCGGGGGTTGTGCCTGCATTGCCTTGCTTCAGCCCTTTGGATGCGGGACAACTGAAAATCGATCGAGTTTTCTTGCTCACAGAGAAAAAACACCGAAATCAGCTGCACATGCGCATGCGCACACGTGCACACGGTGTGTGCAGTGCACTGTGCACACGCTGCTTGCTGGCATGACACATGGCCATATGGGTGGGCTCTTGCACGCCCACAAGTGCAACATAACTGAAGTAGTAGCATGCCAGCATGCTGCTGGGCACTGGCACACGCAACTGCGCAGTAGTGCGGCAAATGCCAGTGCGCATGCCATACAGTACAGAGGGGGCCCAAAAGCCATGCGTGACAACACGCAATGCCAGAGAAAGCACCATCATTGCCACCGCTGGTCCACAGCTGTCGGCTACATTCAACGCGTGCGAGGGGGAAAGCGGCCCGATAGGGGCATGCAACAAGGTAGAGGGGAGGGGGGGGGGGGGGGTGGGGGGGGGGGTGGGGGGGGGGGGGGGTCGCAAGCAGCAAGAGTTTGCTGCCAAGGCGCAGAGCCTCCGTGCAGGGGGGCCGCGCTCTACGTGTGACGCTGCAAAGTGGACAGCCAATCACAGCGGTGCCCCCGCAACAACCGCAGTCCACAACATTCGCCGATCACCGGCGCCGGCCATCCCGCTTGTCAAATGAGGCGCGCGCACGCAACGAGTGGGGGGGGGGGGGGGCACAAGAATAGAGGCAACGGCCGGGCCAGCAGAGCGCACCGGGGGGCAGCGGCGGGCGCCGCACTTGCCCCCGCACATGCAACCCCTGCCTAGCCCAGCCAGAGTGTTGTAAGCTTTATCAGGCCACACGCCGGCGCTACTGCATCGCGCCGCCGCCGCCGCTGGCCGTGCTGCTGCGCCGCGACAGCTGCTGCTGCGTCGCCGCCGCCGCCGCGGCGCCCTCGCCCGGGCCAGCGTCATCCGCGCTCAGCGCCAGCAGATCTGCCACGCACTGGTCGCTGATGCGGCGCGCCACATCTTGGACCGCCTCCGCGCACTCTGTCGCGCCGAGCCGCTCCACGAGCGTCGCGGGCGTGAAGCCCTCGGCGTTGGCGGCGAGAACGTTGGCGCCGTGCGCGAGCAGCGCGCGCGCGATGGGCGCGTGGTCGAGCTCCACGGCGTGGTGCAGGGGCGTGTTGCCGTCCTGGTCGCGGCAGGACACGTCCGCGCCCATCTCCAGCAGCGCCTTTACGAGGTCCGTGTACCCCTCCTTGCACGCAATGGCCAGCGGCGTGGCGGTTTCGTCGTCAATCTGGGCCTGCGCAGGCGGATACGGGCGAGGGGGGGTCAGCGTGCTCAGCAGTGCTGGTGTGTGGTAGCGACGGCGGCGCCGCGGCTGGACCGAGTCCGCCAAGGTGTTGGCAGCGACGGTATAAGGGAGGATGCGATGGCTGGCGGGAGGTACACGGGCTGTTGCTGTTACAAGTGCGTGCGTGAGCTTTGCTGGTTGCACCAAAGTAGACGACAGCCAGAGGGTGGCCATGGGCTGCCTGCGGCTGCATGCTCTTTGCAGAGGTAGTTCACAACGGTCCGTGCCTGTTACAGTGTACACACTGTCTTATCTTTAGTGGGCCAATGGTGGATCTTAACACTGACAGGCTGCCACCGCAACACGGGACATGCACACTCACTCACCTGTATGTCCAGATCGGCACCATTGGCAACGAGCAGAGCTAAGCACTCCATGCTGTTGCTCATGACTGCCATGTGCAGCGCGCCAAAGCCCACTTCAGCAGGTATGATGTTGCAGTTCGCTCCCAGTGCCAGCAGCAAGCTGCACCATGCGAGCAAAACACGTGCGTCACCGAGGCAAAGTCATTAACAATGCCTGCCACGCCAACAGCAATGTGATGTGGCACAGTTGGGCCAGTGGTGGCAGGTGCGCACGGCATGTGTGCCTGCAACAGCATGTACCAAATCAAGTGGCGCATGCACATGCTTCATTCCCAGGGCAAGGGGCTCGAACGTGCGCATCAGGCATCGAAAATGAAGGCATTTGCATCAACTCCGGATGCTGGCAGCAAAGGCCAGGCACCCCTTGCGGATGTGCAACAGCAGGTGCTGCCAAAGTGTGGAAGCAGACTGCTCACATAACCCCTGCACCTTACCCTACACAACAGGCACAACATCATATGCATTCCATCCGCACACACCGCCATGGCTACCACAGGGCGACCAGCCGCAGCGGTTTGCTGCCGCCGCGCCAGCGCGCCGGACACACAGGTACCCACCTCATACGGAAGGCATTATTCTGCGCGGCCGCCACCACCAGCGGATAGCGCAGCTCCGGCACCACGCAGTCCGTGGGCGCGTTCACGTCGTCGCTGTTGAGCCCCAGGAACCGCACCAGGAACCGGCGGCGCAGCTGCGGAACGATCCGCAGCACGGCGCCCGTTCCCAGCGCGACCGCCTCCAGCGGAAATGCTCCAGGACCCGATGAGTCCTTGCTGGTGGGCTTGCGCCCGCGCCCCTTCGTCCGGCTGCGCCGCTTCTTCTTGGCAGTGCTGCTGTCACCGCCCCCCCCCCCAGCCTCCCCCTCGCCGCCATCACTCCCCAGCTCGCCTCGTGCCTCCGCCGCGTCCGCAGCCGCCTCCGCCGCGGCTGCTGCTGCCGCTGCCATGGCAGCGGCGCTGCCGGCGGGCGGCGGGGGTTCCGGCGGCTCTGAGGGCGCGTGCGTGCTCTCGAGCTGCTGAGCAAGGTCTGCGACGTACGCCTGCGCCTTTGCGAGCGACGCGCGCAGCGCCCGCAGCTCCTCCTCTCGTGCCATGGCCTGGCGTGCGGCGGCATGCAGCGGCGGCATGGCTGGTGTGAGTGGACTGCCTGTGTGGCAGCGACGCGCCATGTGCGCAAGGTGCACCGTGCCACACAGTGATGGCAGGCAGACAGGTTGAGCTGCACAGCCGCAGCCGCAGCCGGCAAAAAAAACTAACAGGGGGGGGAGTGCCGTGCACCGTCTCTGCGCCCAAAACGGAACTTTGCGGCGCTGTGCCTGGCGCGAGTCGCGGCCGCACCCCGCGCCACCACACGCAGCGCGCGCTACAATACTACTTCAAGACTTGAAATTCACCATACTACTTCAACAACTTGAAGCCCACCATAATATCAAGTACCTGAAGTTTGCAAAAATACTTCAACTACTTGAAGTTCACCATACTACTTCAACTACTTGAAGTTCACCTCGGTCACGTCCCGCTCCATGACCAGCACTTCGTTGAGCGCAGGGGGCGCGCCGGGCGCGGGCGGCGGGCCGAAAAGGCCAAAGTAGGTGGCCTCCACGGTGATGGCGCGGCCGCTGGCGCAGCTGCGCGAGTACGTGTGGCGCAGCTCCCCGGAGCCGGCGTTGCTGCCCGTCTCGTGCATCTTGGCAAAGAGGAGGGCGCGGGCCTCGTTTACCTGGCGTGCTCAGCAGTTCACGGCCGCAGTGGAGGGGGGGCAGGGTGTTGGTGAGGAAGGGAGCTGGGACAGGGGGGGGGCTGACTGGGTGTGTGCAGGCTGCCTGCGCGTTGTTGACCGTGTGCGGTGCCCTGCAGCGGCGGTGCTGTGTTGCTGGTGCCGGCTGGGATTGAGCTAACGCTGAAAAGACGCATGTGCAAGTGTGCGTGGCCAGGCGTGCGTGGCCAGCAAAACCCAAGCCACTGCGTACATGGTTTCTGACAGGCCTCCAACTATTGCTGAGCTTTTGTTGTGCACTTTTCTTGTCGGCCACACTGTGTGTGTAAACCTCCCAAATCGCAGGATGGGGTGTTTTTTCTTGCCGGTCACACTCTTTTTGTAAACCAGCCGGATTGTAGAGCAGGCGCTCCCAGACACAGCACCACGGCGCACGCTATGGCGGGTCACAACGTCTGCAGCCGTTCACTCAACGACAGTGTACTCGCGCTTGGAGGCGGCTGCTTCTTGGCGGCACTGGACTTTGGGGGTGCACGCATGGCCGTCTCAAACTGCACATACACTCTCATTCATACAAGCACACCTAAATGCGTATCTGAACAAGGCGGGACGCAGCTCTCGCTGGATGCAATCGTCTGGCTCAACCCCCCGCCTACACTGCAAGTGAACTCACATGCACCAAACACAACGCAATCCACAGCTGCAACTCGTAAGCCAGAAGCAACTACCCTGTTCCTTTCGAAGTTGTGTTTATAAAACTATCTATCCCTCCAAACACTTGAGACTGTGTCACAGCAAACGCGCGGCGCGCACTTCCGGCCACCACGCACATCGCTACCATATGATGTGAGGCCCAACAATTGGCCTATCGCTGTCCACATCACATCAACCCCCCCGCCCCCCCAGCCACACACGTACCTGCACCACCTGGTCCGCCGCAACAAGGTGCATGTCGCTGCGCCCAATCATCTCCTCCGGCGCCACGCCCAGAACGCTCGTCGCGCGCGGCGAAACCGCCGTGACAATGCCGCTCGGCGCGCCAAAGTCGGGCGCCGCGGGCGCGCCCGGCGCTATTTTGAACAGGTAGTCGCAGTTTCGCGTAGCCAGCATGGTCATGCGCGCCTCCTCTAGCTGCGCCGCGCCTATGCGCGCTTCGGCGTCGCGCGTCTGGCGCTGCAGCTCCGCTCCGTACATCTGCACGCAGCGGCGGCGGGCGGCGCGTGCGTGCGTGAGCGGTGTGGTCAGCTCAGCGCGCGGCTGATTTCGGTGTGAAAAAATGGCTTCCTTATGTTCTAGCATTCTTGCTTAGCTGCTGCGCAATCGGTGCCAGACTGAAGTGCTGCTGAGCACAGCAGGCGCAGCGCCGTCGCCGCTGCTGTCCCATCAGTGCACGCGGCCCCAATCAGTGCCAACGGCGCGCAATGCGGGATGGCCAGCTCAGCGCGTGTGAGCGGAGCTCTGCTCAGCACATAGCGCGCAGGCTGCCAGCTACGCGCAGCCGCCGCCGGTGCCTGGTCAGCCTGCTGAGCACAGTGCCACCTGTGTGCTCAGCAGCAGCACGGGCTCAGTCACCCAGCGCACTAGCCGTGCGATATGCTACATACAGTCTGCCCCAGAGGCTGCTGCTGTTCAAGAGGTGTTGGTGGCGCGGTGTGGTGTCAGCATGTGACGCTGTGCTGCCACGGTGTGAAAGTGCCGCGCGCAAAAGGCGTGCTGCGCCTCAACCATTGACTCTGGTGCCACAATCACTTGGCTGCTGACTCTGAATTGGATGGTGCTGCTGTTTTCCGAGTGCGGTTTGCTGACATGCTACTGGCCTCACACCTTTGCCACAACTCATGCTGCATTTGAATGTGCATTATGGCCCTTGCGGTGCAGCTCGGCCACAACAGGGCTTGGTGACCCGCGCTTCTAGCGTACCAGCGTGCGATGACACACAAGTGCGGTCAGCTCTGTGTTTTGACTTCGTGAACCAGCTGCCACAGGAGACGTGCACTCTTCCACTTAGGCTGCCGCTCGACTCTGCTGCCGTTACACCCTGCTGCTGCGGCGGCTGAGCACTACCGTTGCTGCGGCCAAAACTGCTGCTGCTGCTGCTGAGCACCGCCTGCTGCTGCTGAGCACTGCCGCTCCCCAGTACTTCTCATCGCCCCCACGCACCTCCCGCCACCGGTGGGTGACATCGCGCTCCACGCACACAACACAGGGCCGGTTTGGCGACGGGCAGCAGCTGTCCGACGGCACCAGTCCTGCTGAGCACTCCACAATGACCATCCTCCCGCCTTTATGGCGCCGCTTGAACTCCACCAGCGCGGAGTCGCCCGGCTCCCGCAGCCCCTGCAGCAGCTTACTGACCTGCTCAGCACATGCAGATTAGGGGCGGCAGCAGCGCTGAGCATGCGCACAAGCGTGAGCGCCCGCCGCACAGCGACCAAGCACAGCCTGGGTGCCACTAGCGGGGAAAAAAATGGTGGTCAAAGCTCGGCATGGTGACAGCGCCGGCCGCTTGCTGCTGAGCATCGCTGCAGCAGGGTGGCGCGTCAGTGGTAGCAGTGCTCAGCAGGTGCTGTGGCTGCCGGTGCTCAGCGGCCGGCCCCCCACCTTCTCATGGCTGGACATGTCCATGAAGTCGTAGTAGTTGTGGCCAACCATGTCGGACGGGCGGAAGCCCAGCATGCTGTACGACGCGCTGCTCACGCTGAGTATCGTCCCGCCCTCCGCCTCGATGCACATGACCACGTCCTGACACGCGTTTAGCATGGTGTTGTGAACGCCGCAGCCACCGAGGTCCTCGTGGCACTGCTGGGCCGCCTAGAGCAGCCGCAGTGACGCCACCACCAGAGCCATCACCACCAAAGTCATCACAATCAGCGGCAGCAGAAGCAGCAGACGGGTGCACAGGTTCGCCAACCGGAGTCAGAGCTCATGTGGCGATTGTGAAAAACAGCGCCAGAAGCAGTGTAGCAGTGGGCAACGGCACTTTGCCCATTGCATGAAGCGGTCCGCTCAGCAGCAGCCCCAAAACCAGGGCCGAGAGGCAGCGCCCCTGCTTTAAAGGAGCAGCCGCGACAGCCATTCGCTGCCCAGGCTGGACACCTGGTAGCTGCCCACACTGCAGCTGCAGCAAGTCCAAGAATACAAGAAGGTGCCATACTTCAAGTACATTCGGCACTTCTGCTGCTGCCGGCAAGGAGTGCCTTGCCACACCGCTACCCTGCCTGTGGCAGTGCAGCACTGGTGGTGCAGACAAGCCCTGCACCTTATAGCAGATATTGAGCCAGCTGCAAGTGCTGGCACTGCTCTTGGGCGCTCTCCTGGTTGCCACCAACATCTACTCTTTCGCTGCCGACGCGCAGCTTTGAGTGTGTCTACAGCTATGCAGGGCGACGTACAGCCGGCTGGCTACCACATGCCGGCATTCACTACACCTCGGTTGTTGCATGCCGACAGGTGCAATTCAATACAGCTACTCTTGCCATGTGTGACAGCGGTGGCAACACCACACATGACTACGGCGCTGTACGCGGCGGGCGAGCTGATGGTGGCAGCTGTGCGTGCGCATAAGGCAGCAGCACAGCCAGGCGCTGAAGTTTGCGCTGCAACCGAGGGTACGAAACATTGGTGCTGCACCAGCGGCTGCTGTGGCAGCTGCAAAATTTGGTGCGCTGAGTCGCAGCATGAGTGTGTTTTTCACATGTTACTTTGCTCACAGCCAATGTCAGCAGTCCACTGATGCTTGCTGAGCACTACTCCGTTCACAGTTTCTGGCCGCGCTTGTCTATCGTTTTGGACATGAACGCGGAAGTGGTGCCCTTCTTTGACCACTGGCAGCTCCCCTACAGCGGCAGCAATGAGCTCGCCACCAATAAGCACAGCTGAGCAGTAGGTGGTAACCAATCAGGGGAGAGAACCGTAGGTCACAACTCCATGCGGTTTAGTGTCACCGCCAGCAGGAGCGAAGCAAGCGTTTGCGTTTTCTAGTGCGCAGCTATAATCATGCTGCCGTGCGAGTGGCGCTGCAGCAGGCGGCAGCCCTATCCATCCCAGGACAGCTGTACAACGAGACTTTGGCTGGCGGCGCCGCGGTGCGGGTGCTGCTGCCATCTTCGCGCTCAAAAAGTGCCCCAGAGCCCTTCAAACGGCTAGTTGCACAGCTGCTGCTGCTTTTGGGGTCCGTTTATTTGTGCTTCGGAGTATAACGCAGAGGCAAAGAGATCTGAGGTGTCACAAAAGCAAATACTGTCACAACAGGAACTACTGACACGCTGAGGCACAAGCTCCTCCTGTGTGTGTAATACGTGAATAGCACTTTCCAGCGCACCCGCCCGCCCCCCCTCCGGTGCTCTATGTCGCACGGCATACACTACCCAGCAATTGCGGTCAAGAACTTTGAGCCGAGTACTGAAGGTGCATCAGAATTGATTGGATGCTGTGTGTGTGAATGCAATCGCACGGCAGGTGCTGGTAAGAGGCCATAAATGCTTGACTTGTAGCTGTCGGCCCAGCATACACACGCCGCAAAAAAAAAGCTACTGCTTCTTTGCACCTAGCACTTTGGCTGGTACTGCTGAGGCAAACGCACGCCAAGCAACAACTGCCAGCTTTGACAGCTCTCACCGTGGTAATACATGCTATTTGCTCTACTCCTAATGAGGCGGCCGAAGCAGCAGATGCTGCACGCTCGCTCCGGTCTCCCAAGCCACCGCCAGCGGCAGCAGCGCCGCCACCGGCATCGAGCTCCCTCTCCACCACAACATGCCGCACAGGCACGCCCTCCGGACCCAGCTGACGGGGGTAAACGGAGTCACAGGCGGAGCAAAATGAGCAACAGAGTGACAAGGGTGTGCATGACCAGGCAGGTGCGAAAACAGGACAGGGCGGCACTGCTGCTGAGCCTGCAGCAAGCGAGAGCTGGATGGGCCCGGCAGCGTGACGCCACACGCACGTGCCGGAGCCCACTGGTGTGCAGGACCAGTCTCTGTCGACTCACCTGGCATCGCCATCGAGACTCCAAGGCAACGGTTTTGCCGTTGCTGTGCTGCCGTCTAAGCGTCACCAGTGCATGTGGCGCTCCCTCAGCCCCCCGTCCAGCGCCACCCAGCAACAACAGGTCCACCACAGTCGCTTGATCCTCAGCAACTGCCGTGTCGGCAAACCCTTTGCCCAAAACTTGTTTAGGCTGCCGGCCAAGCACGCGCTCGACAGCAGAGCTCACGAAGGTGACGGTGCCTAGGCGGGCGTCAACCGCCCACACTAGCGCACCAGTCAGCTCTGCTAGCTCCTCGCAGGTCAGCAGCCCTGCAGCAGGCATCAGACCACAGTCAACGTCAACTGTTGGCTAGGCGCGGCCAAACAATAACGAAGGAAAAAGTCAGCAAGAAGAAACCTACAGGGGAGTGGGGTGGGGAGGCCCGCTGCCTGAAGGACGCAGTGAAAGCGGGGTAGATGCAGATGGTGCAAGGGATGCGCAAGGAGAGGAGACGCACGCCCACGCGCGCGGGTCTGACGCACTTGCGCCGGAGTCGAGGACGCTTGCCTTCATTGGGTGACTGTTGGTTCTGGTTGCCGCCGCTGCTGCTGCTGCTGCCGGTGCCGGGCGGGGGCGCACTGGTGGCACCGGCAGCACCACCTACCCTCTGCTGCGTCGTGGATGCCATCTAGCATCGTCGACGAGCGCTGCCCAACGCGCACACGAGTGGTGCACGGCTCCTCGCTCCCTCGTCCTCTCTTTACTTTTGGACGCCTCTTCGTCTTGTGTGATTGGCTTCTGATCAGGACAAAAATTGCTGAACAGTCAGGGGGCGCGGG
>JAULBY010009182.1:0-25903 GCA_032358315.1 Ophiocytium majus
AAGGGGGGTGGAGGGGACGGAGAGGAGTGCGGCGGCAAAGCTCGCAGGGTGTTTTACACGTCAGCAGGGCAGTGCAACGCGGCTATGCAGGACCTGGCAGAATTATGGTTTTACGTTACGTTACGTAATGTTACGATCACGATTACGGAGTAATTTGCAAAAATATTACGATTCCGGCAACCCTAAGTGTGGTACACTGTAGTTTTATAGTGAAGTAGTTTAATTTACCGATTCAGATGCGGTCACCCCCAGCTGTGGTATGCTCAGGGTTGCCGGAATCGTAATTTCGGGACATTCGATTAACGGTAATTCCATCATACCTGCCGCAGATGCCTACAGCAGCCTACGAAGTCTTGGCATAAATAATGGCCGTACCGTGCTGAACCAAAAATACGGAGGATGTTGCAAGTATTATAAGGTTACGGCGGGAAGTACGCTACGAATTACGGAGTGATTTTGTAAAAAAAGTTTGATTCCGGCAATCCTAGACCGTATGCTTGCAGTAAGCGGTGACATATAATGTTGGCACCGTGTGCCTGCAGTTTGGCGGCATCAGCTACGGCGCAGACGCACTCCTCAACCACATTCTGCACCGATTCAGGCGCGCACCGCCTACACTCCAGGCCCTGCAGTCACTTGCAATGGCTTTCACCCTCTAGACCAGCACCGTGATCCGGGCGCATATCGCTCGCAGTTAGCTCGGGTATACACTTTAAGCAGGTACTACCGCGGTAACACACAGCCTGCGTTTCCTGCTGAAATAGCTGCCTGACCCGCATAAAAATCGCTAGGTACGTCTCGAAGTTTTTAACTTTTAACTTTTTTTTTTCGGGAGGTACCTCAGAAGAAATATTGGTGCCATATAATTGCTGTAACACGGCTACCCTCCAGCGCACGAGCAAACGCGCTCCTCAACCACATTCTGCGCCGATGCAGGTGCGTAATGCTTGCGTTAACTTCCACCCGTGGTTCAGGAGTATGCTTGCGGTGGCTGTCCCCCGAGCATTCATAAATTACTCAAGTACTCAAGTACTTCAGAAGTACTTTATAAGTATATATCGAAGTATTTTATTTACTTACATGCGCCTTTGGGCGTGCACGGGCCCGAAAACGGGGGGATGTATGCATGTGTGTACACAGCAGGGGATGACATGTGTGCGCCAGGCAATAGTATACTTTGTACTTCAAGTACTTGAAGTACCACAGCAGCTTCTTGTGTATGTTATTGCACTTCTCAAGGGCGTGCCAAGGCCCGAAATGTAGGATATGACATCTGTGCACCAGGCCACCATTGCTGGGGTGCCCAGGCATGCGAGCTACAGCGCGAGCGTGCTCAGCGCCACTGAAGTAGTGTGTACCTATTCAGGAAGTACAGTGGACTTCGAAATGTGTGCATATGATGTGTGTGTGTGTTAGAATGGCCGCCATGTGCGCAGGTTGTGGGCGTGGTGCAGACACCTTGTTTTCAGTGCTATCAGATCGGTACTCATATACTTCTGACGTATTCACCTACATACTAACTTCAACAAGTACTTCAAAATACTTTGTGACTTATAGGGTTAATGTATGTGAATGGCCGCCATGTGCGCAGGTGTTGGGAGTGGTGGCTGGGGGGGACGGACGAGGAGGGAGAGGCACACCAGCGGAGTGGCTCCGCCTCTGCTCAGGACTACCAGGCCGCCAACGCCAACAGGCAAGCACACGCGCAGCGGCTCCTGAGTTGTTAATTGAAGTTTGCTTGTTAGTTGTTGATAGCCTCTGCAGCTGCATGCGTGCCTTGCACCACTTTCACATGGTTCGGTATACCTTGTTTTGTGTCTCTGCTTTGCTACCACTGCACCGCTGCTGCGGCCACCGCTACTGCTGCTGCCACCACCGCCGCTGCAGCCCGCCGCCGCTGCTGCTGCTGCTGCTGCCACCGCATTGCTGCTGTATACGCTGCCGTTGCTCCTGCTGCTGCCACCGCACCGCTGGTGCCGCTGCTGCTGCTGCGCACCTGCGACTCTCCGTAACTGCCACTCGTTGTAACTGTCACCTTTTTGTAACTGCCACTCTGTAACTGTCACTTCCCGCCCACCACAGCATATTTGCGGACCCGGGTCTTCACTCCGGCGCCACAGGCGCCGCAGCGCTGCTGACACGCGCCGTCAGGCTGCTGCGCCGCAGGAGAGTGTTATTGTTGTGTTTTGGGGCGTAGAAGCGCGCCATATTCTGTATGCTGTGTACTTTTATACCTACTGCATACCTCAAGGACACTGACCGGCGCGTGTAGGTGTGGGGGCTGTCTGGTGCTTTTCACCAGGTGGACAAACCACCCAACAGGCTTCGGCCTGGCATTTTGCCCCAGCCACGGCAGTATCTGGGCTTAGCAGCTTTTTAGGTTTTCTTTCACATACTTCTAGTACATACTGTACGCTTAAACACGCGTTGACCCATAACTACCAACAAGAGAAGCACTTGGGCTGTTGCGAGCGCTGCTGCGGGCGGCGCGTGTCATCAGTGCCGCCCAGCTGCAAGCCCTGCCTGCGTTGCCCCCCCACCAGCTGCTCAGCGCTGGCGTCGCTGCTGGCTGCTGCTGTTGCCTGCTGCTGCCATTGCGCCTGGCGGTCGAGTTGCCTACGCAGGGCACTGCTGCCTTGGCCGCCGCCGTCCTTGCACCGCCAAGCGGGTAGCGCCTGCTGCCAGTAGCAACTAGCCGCGCAAACTGCCCGTGCTGTCTTGTTGAAGTTGAAGTTTGCCCTGCTTGTTGAAGTTGTATTTGGAAGTAGAAGTTGCTCGCACAGCTGTGATGAGAGGCCCGCCCCCGCTGCTGATGACGCTCGCTGCTGGCTGCTGCTGCTGCCGCCACTGCTGCTGCTGCTGCTGTTGTAACTGCTGCTGCTGCTGCCGCTGCTGCCACCGCTTCTGCTGCTACAACTGCTGCCGCTGACACTGCTGCCGTTGTAATTGCTGCTGCTGCTGCCGCAACTGCTGTTGGTGCTGCTGCTGCCGCCGCTGTTGCTACTGCTGGCGTTGCTGCTGCTGAGCAGGCGCGGCAGCCAATCAGAGCCGGCCGCGTTGTCTGCTGAGCAGCAGCTGCTCATGGGCGAGGGGTGCCTGCTGCTGCTGGCAAACGCCATAACGGAGCTGCCCCCACCGCCCGATGAGATCCAGGACATGATCGTGCCAAGGTGAACTTCAACTCACATTTTCACCAACCTCAACTTCTGTGAATTGAAGTTTTTGCCCGTGCTCACGAGTTCAGTGGTGTGCATAGCGGCAGCAACGCAGCTGACCACGCCGCCTGATGAGGTCCAGGATGATTGTGCTGAGGTGCACTTCAACACATGTGCTCAACAACTTCAACATACTACGTAGTATGTCACATATGATACCAGTATGTATAGTGATGGGTCACAGCGTATAATTTTCGCATTAAATGCCGTATAACGTACTTCATGTATGGAAACTCATCTAGGAGCGATAAACTCTAGGTGTCCCCACCGGTAGGGGCCGTCACCCTGGGCTGACCTGTGCAAGGGGGTGAACAAAGCAAAGATGGCGCCGAAGAAGAAGCAGCCAATCTCGCACCTACCGAAGCGCGAATTTATCATAGAGATGTAATGCGTTCAAGTGGGGGCTGCAGGCACCGTGGCTGAAGCAGACTTACTTGTATCGGAGTGGTGGCAGGTTGGTGACGCTAGCGCCAGGTAGTGGTCCCCACCGGGGCAGAAGCAAGCATTGGTGCAGAATCGGGCATCTGCAGGAGCAGACGATGACGCTGGCTCTGGCGGGCCTATATATATATTGCAACTTGAAGTGGAAAAAACACTGTTGGTCCAACCGAGGCACTATAGTACTATGATGAGGTATGGGGTTCTCCTCCGCTCAGCTCCAACGTGAGGTCCCCTGAGCTCCATCAATGCTACTAATTAGTAGCTGTGTAGAGGGCAGGAATCGCTTGCCGCTCACAAAGCAAGAGGCATGCTTGGGTCGAGCACAAAGGCGGCAGCAGGCCCGTGCACCTGGCAGCGACAGCAGCAGCGGACGCAGCTGCAGCTGCTGGTGCGAATGCACAGGTGCACGCCTTGCAGCAGCTGCCCAGGTGTTTGGATGTCACTCGCGTTGGGTTGGTGGCAGCCACGCTCGCAGAGCAGCGACAGCAACTCAACAGCAGCAGTGACCCACATCAAAGTCGCTCCGCCATGAAGCCCGGCCTGCCCGTTCTGGCCATGCACCACGTCAACAGAGCCTCAACCGGCTTGAGCACGTCGCGCCCGGGGTCCCCAGCGCCTCCCATGGCCCCCGCCGCCGTGTGACACCGCGCGGCGCCCCTCTGCCACGACAAAGCCGTGCATGCCTAAACACGCAATTTGCGGGCCCAAAAATACGCTCACATATATACGTATGTGTACGTACGCACGTCGTTGTAGTACCAAATACGCCTGTGCCAACCCTACATACGCTTTAGTAGTATACTTCGGAAGTATATGCTCACTTGCGATACATGCATATTTTTGCACCTACATGTGTACATGTGTACGGATGCATACATGTCACCCTGGACATGGGAGCGTAGTTTTGCAACAGTGCTGTAGCAACCTGAGGAGCTCACGGTGAGCGAGCAACTCTACTTGCAATACATTATGCGCATGCACTACTTGCTGTACTTTCATGTACACCGAGGGACGTGGGGTGTAGTCCGCTGTGCAATGTCACATCAGGCTAGAGAATGAGTGTGTGGACCCGGGCAGTCCGCATGTGCAGCAAGCAATCGCAGCGGTGATATTATTGTACTTCTGAAGTATTCCACACAACGTCATGCTATTATTATCATTCTTCTGCGTGATTATGCTTTTTTCAGTCGCGCACACCATGTGCGCAGGGCTTTCCTCCTCCCAAGCAGAGTGTTAAAAGCACGCTGTGCTCGTTGTGCTCAACAGGATGCGCTGTTGGGCGCATCAAGCCTGAGGTGCAATGGCTGTACGCCCGTGTGGGCATGCTCAACGCTGTGTGCTGTCAGCGCACCCGGAGATTATCTGTACACACGTTCTTCAGTGCTTCTTCATTGATTTGCGTTTGTGGGTGTACAGGAACCCCAGGTCATGCATGCATGTACTGCTGTACCTGGTAGAGCATGTGGCAGCGACATGCCCACTTTGTGGGCCTGTATGGACGCCATGGGTGCACCGTCAACACCGGCCAGTAGTAGGAAGCAGCGCTGCAGTACGGTTGCGCCAGCCACATAATATTGGATACACCTAGGTATTTTGCCATGTGGCAGCGCCGTAGTGGTCATGCTTCCCTTTCCGCATCCCCAACCCTGTGCATGCCGCAGCACCCTGAGTGCAGTCCGGCGGCCGCCGCCCTGCCCCTTCCCTCGTGTGCAGTGATAGGCCAAGGCATATACTTCAGAAGTACAATTTTGGTCATTATATGCCATATGATGGCCTGTGTATCACTTGTGTTCATGCAGCGTATACTGTACCGTACTGATAAACATGTTGGGTACACTGTAGTACCTTTACACCGTGTGCCACACCTTGTGGGCATACATACTACTGTAGTATACGCTTAAGAGCTGCGTTTTGTGCTTTGAAGTATAACATGCTTCAAGTACAAATACGTTGTGCCCCCTAATAACAACCTTCTTAAGACGTTTTGACCCGGCACTGCTGATTTCCTTGCTGCTGCCGTGCAAGCAGAAGCTCATGGGGGACCCAAACGCAATGAACGAGCTGCTGGACAGCGTCATGGACGGCAAGAACATTGACACCATGCTGGCGGGACTCATGTGAGTGCTGAGCACCTACTCAATACTTCAGAGGTGTACTACTGTACTGTAGTAGTAGTATATACCTACATGAAAGAACCACTCAGTATCGGTACTATACAAGCGACAGCGTCATGGACGGCAAGAACATTGACACCATGCTGGCGGGGCTCGTGTGAGTGCACCTCTATTTATAATACTTAAAGTAATATTTTTTTGAAGTACCACTAGTACGCAGTAGTATGTGCTAGGGTCCTCAGTGTTGCGCCAGGTCATGAAGCTCACTAACCACAGCATGCTCATGCGTTGGCGTCCATGTATGTGCCGTGGTCACAGCGTGTTGTGCCAGGTGATGCAGCTCAGTGATTGTAGCATGCGCATGCGATTTGCCAGGGTGCGCCGCGGCACCAGCACGCCAGTGCAGCATGCGGCATAAAGCCCCTGCATGTGCAATAAGCACATGCACTTGGAAGCCGTTCCAACTGCCTGTGCAACTACTCAAACCAGTTGGAGCCCTAGCCTGCCGGCGGCTCAGGCCTGTCCGCTAAGTGCAGTTGTTGTTCTTGGTTTCCAGAGCAGTTTGTGTCTTCGTGCGCATACACAGGCAGGTCAGGCACTCATTCAATGTGCGCGCGGTTTAGGCTCTCCAGCGCACCCGCGCCACAGGTGCACTTTGCTAGTCTATGCAGGTATGAATACATGTATGTGGTGTATTTGTTTAGTATGTGAAATAAATCAAAAAGGTGACTGAGCCCATGTACTCCCGTGGCTGGGGCAGAAAGCCAGGCATATGTGTACTACTAGTAGTCGTGCTTGGTCGTGTCAGAAAACTTAGTGCGGTTGTGTGCATATGCTGCCGGGCATGAGCCATGGCCATGCGCGTGCTGGCATGCATGACATGTGCTCTTGCACGCCCACAAGTGCCAATAAATAAATAACTCAAACCTTGCTTGTACTCAAGTTTCGAGTACATCCTTTTTTGTGCCAGGCACTCTATTCAAAGCCCACCGCCGCCCACGCCACCGCTGCTGTTGCCGCTGCTCCTTCTTTTTTTGTTTTCGCCGCCGCAGGGAGGACCCTGAAATCAAGAAGGCGCTCAACGACCCCACCTTTGCAGGCCAGCTCGATGGGCTTCTGAAGGACCCGGAGTTGATAGCGGCAATGGGTCAGGCCACCGATGCCGCCAAGCCTGCTCGCAAGAAGCAGCGCGCGTAAACTAAGGCATGCACATGCATGTTTCCTCAGCAGCATGCGCTCTCGGGAGCGCGCTGCTTCTGCTGAGCACACCCCAGCAGCTGCTGAGCAACCGGTGGCAGCTGCTCCGCAGCTGGAATGTGCGCAGCTGTGCTCAGCAGCAGCCTGTGCTGGGGCCGGGCGCTGTCTGCAGGCGGGAGTGCGCCTGCGATCACATACAAGCGTGCCTCTGCTGCGGCGCCGTGTGCCATGCCGCGGTGGGTGCCTGTGTGCTGCAGCGACGGCGGTGCCCACGTCACTGCTGCAGGGGTTTAGGCGGCAGCAGCCACACCAGGGGGGAGGAGGGGGGGCTCTCCGGTCTCACACAAACACACGTGGGCAGTGGCGGTGGCGGGCACTGGCTGGTGGCTGAGCAGGCGGCGCGGTGTGCCCGCGCTCGTGTGTGCTGGCTGGTTGCTCAGCCGCAGGGGGTGGCCGCTTGGCGCGCACATTTCAAGCATGCACACACACACAATACAGACATACAGTTTTGCGGCCTACACAGCACTGCTGGCGCGCGCGTGCCATTCGCGGTGTTGGTGTGCAAGTTGCTGGTGCACCGGCACCGCGCCGGCGCCACGCCGCATGGTGTCATTGCTGCTGCTGTGGGCCTGCTCAAAGGGCTTGTCCGACCTCATAGGAGTGACAGCGTTGGTGGCACCGATGGGTGAGATTTGTTTCGCGGTGCGCCGCCGCCGCCACCCCGCGCCCCGCGCAGCCTCTCTGCTCATCCAGGCTCTTGAATCCCCCCCCCCCCCCCTCCCCCCCCTCTGGGAAACTGAAACTGGACTGCGAACGCGAACGCAACGCAACACGAACGTTAACTGTCAATCAAGCTTTTAAAGAGGCCAATCTATCTGGTCCAGCAGCTGCAGTGTGTGCAGGTAGGTACAGCCGCCATCGAAGCACCCCGTGCAGGCTCAGGCCATGGACGTCGCACGCGCCCCAGTGGCGCCCGACTTGCCAGAGGATCCGGACTTCGAGTCCAACATCGTGGTGACCGTTGGGTTCAAATTTTAAACATTTGTACTACTGTAGTACTAGTTTTGCAGTTGGCAGGAGCACCAGCAGTCAGCGACATGGCCGCCAGGACCGACACACTGTGTGGGTTAGGGAGGCATGGCCGAACTGTCTGCCCCACGATACTCATGTCACCCCGCCACACGATTTGTTTGCTCGTTTTCCCCGCGTCTCCCTTCTAGCTCGAGGCGGATCGGACAACTTTCGTGGCGCGGCTGCGTGTCCAAGAGCATGACCGCGTCGAGTCCCGGCCCGTCATGGACAGCAAGGTGGGCGCGCGAGCGCAGCGCTTGCACAGATTCATCACTCCCGCCATGGTACCCACTTGCAGCTCATGGTGCAGCACTGACAGCCACACTGTTGGCACCCTCGTTCGCACATTGGTCGTTCGCCGCGACTGGGGTGGCGCCCTGTTGCTACTGGCGTGCGCTCCTATGCACACTCTGGCTTACTCACAGTATAGAGTGCCATGCGCATAATTTCTGGCATTTCGGTCTACATGCTGCTGTCTGTCTGCTACTGCTGCTGCTGCTGCTGCCCCTGCTGCTGCTGGTGCTGCTGAGCCCACCAATGTGCGGCTGTCACTGGTGTCCCCCCCCCCACAGGGGCGGGTCTGGAAGCTGTGGCTGTACGGTTTTGGTGCTGGCGCAGAGATATGCGGCCATGTCAGCGTGTTTGCGGTCCTGACAAACCCTGACGAACTGGAGCCAGGTGAAACGGATGTGGTGAGTGATTGACACATGGCATGCCGGCTTTTGCTTGATGCAGTCGTTACATTTTGATATACTTCGAAGTACCAAGGTATACACGTACCATGTTACTATGTGTACATGTCAGTCATTTACACATGCGTGCTTAATTAACTGCCGCCTGGGGTGCGGAAAGCCCTGTGCACTGTGCACATGGCGTGCGTGTGACTGGAGCACGTATGACCAAACATGCTGCCGCCAGGTTGCTAGCTGACAAGAGGGCAGTGCTCAGCACTAGTCCTCAGCACTATGCACTTGAATGCAAGCCCAGCAAGTTGCTACAGCACTACTCTAGTGGACCACAGCCCCAAGTCGCACGGGACCTGCTCCCATACCCACCCAGCTCCTGGCACACCACTCTCCCCCACACACCACGGACATGTGTACCGAATGATGTGCGCATATATGTACAAAAAGTAGTAACGAAGTAAAGTTTAACTTAAAACGCCGCTTAGGGCGCGGAAAGCCCTTTCTGCATGGTGTGCGTGTGACCGGAAAAAGCATAACCAGACATGCTGTTGCTGGCAGACAAGTTGGCAATGCTCAGCACTGCGTACATAAACAAAGCCTGGCATGTTACCAGAGCGCTACTCTATTGGGTTACAACCCCATGATGTACATGGCGTGATAGGTGTTGTACTTTACAAAGTATACTTCAAGTATGTGTGATTTCATACGTGAAGTATATGGGTGTGACATGCCAAGGCAGCGGCGGCCACCCTACTCTGTCGATGCAGGCATCATGCAGAGCCCCGCCCAAACCTGCCCATGCTGGATTTGACACATACCAACGTACATAATGATGTGTCACCGCGTATAAATTTTCATCATACGCCAATTGACGCAGGTAAACATGGCGTATATTGTGTATGCCTATGAACGCATTACATTAGGTACATGGTGAATATGTCGTTTAACGTGTGCTTTTCGGTGCAGAAATTTGTAGAAATACACCATGGTTTGTGTAACCTACACATATGTTTACGCCGTGACCCATCAGTACACATACAGAAACAGTTTTGCGCCTTGTGCACACTTGTTTCTCTTCCCATGTGCAATTGCAGCCAATGCGGATCCGCTTTTCCATGCTGCACCGGTTCGACTCCGCCCTGTCCAAGAGGAAGGATCCGCTGGTAAGTGCAATAGTATTGAAGTACTAGTGTTATACTATTCATGTAGTATTTACAATATAGTACATACTTGAAGTGTAGAAGTACTATACTACCTCTCTGCATCACGAGGATGGTCCACTGGTGAGTGCTTCCACCTGCCTGTGTTCCTTTGTGTAAACTCAATCTAGGAGCGATGAACTCTAGGTCTCCCCACCGGTAGGCGCCGTCACCTTGGGCGGACCCGTGCAGGGGGTGAACAAAGCAAAGACAGCACCTACGAAGGCAGCAAGTCTGGCACATACGGAAGCGCGGATTCCATCATAGAGTGTGGTGTGCCCAAGTGTGAGGTATAGCACTGCTACCGCCTACTGTATGTGCAGAAGCTCAGCCAACAACAGAGGGCGGCAACCCCGGTCGTTATGTGGGCTGTGACGCAGTTGCACGTTGCTCGAGGCGTGTGCTGGCGGGCTGTGGCACCCTGCACCGCGTGCTATCCATGCTGCAGCTGCCAGTGCCTGTTGTAACTGTCCGGTGCAACTGCCTGTAACTGCCGTGCGCTACCTGAGTCTGCGCACCCGCCCGCACACCCACACTTACTGCAGCGGTCGCTTGGACTGTGCCCCCGGGGGTACCCACGCTTCATGAGTCGGAGGGAGCTGACCACTGCCTGGTGTAACCGCCTGTAACCGCCGTGTACCTGGCAGCGTAATTGCAGCTGCTGCTGCTGTGCCCGGTGCTGTAGCAACTGCTGCGAACTGCTGATGGCAGTGCGCACCCGTGTGCTGGCGGGTTACAGTGCACTCGCAATTTAGTGCGGGGTAGGCACCTCGCACTTAAGCGAGGCCCGCACTAATTCAAATGGGGCATTGTGTGTCGTTTATATAGAGTCATGTGGTCTGTGACAGGCCTCCGAACCCCGCACTAAACCGCATACCGCACTAAAGCAAAGCGCACTATATCGCGAGTGCACTGTACTACGTGGTATATGGCACCTGAACTACCTGCTGCCCATGCTGCGACTGCACCTGTGTCCTGTGTAACCGCCTGGTGTCACTGCCTGTAACCGCCGTTTACCTGCCACTCACCGCACCCGCCCGCAGACCTACACATACCGCTACGGCCACCTGGACTGGGGGTACCCACGCTTCATGCACGGGCGGAGCTGACCAATGAGGACGCAGCAGGGCGCTCCGTGTTTGTTGACGATGACGGGTGCGTGTAGGGTTGCGCGAAAACGTATATGAGCAAGCCATATACGCCGTACACGGAGCGTATATACAGCTTATATGGCTAATGCTTTGAAAACAATAGTGGTAGGAACAGCTTGGCACAGGCGCGTGTGGGTAATGTCTGGCGCTCCTACATGGTGGCTGGCCCAGCATCGTAGGTTTTTGCACATGTTTTGACACGCAAAAACGCTCATGTACGTTTTCGTGCAACCCTAGGTGCGTGCGGGTGAAAGTGGTGCTGGAGGGGGCGGCGCCCCACTTCCCAGAGGACCCGGAGTTCGAGTCCAACATTGTGGTGAGCATTTGGGTGGCTCAGAGGCAATCCTGAGAAGTGTGACGTTGCAGTTGAAGTGTGATTTTTCAGTTGAAGTTTGATGTTGAAGTTGATGCATGATGTTGAAGTTGAAGTGTGATGTCGCAGTTGAAGTGTGATGTTGCAGTTGAATTGTGGTGTTGAAGTTGATGTTGCAGTTGAATTGTGGTGTTGAAGTTGAAGTGTCATGTTGTAGTTGCAGTGTGATGTTGCAGTTGAAGTGTGATGTTTCAGTTGAAGTGTGATGTTGCAGTTGAAGTGTGATGTTGAAGCTGAAGTGGCAGGGGCGGCACGGCAGGCGCGGCGGCGGTCAGCGGCACTGCTGCCAGGACGGACCACCTCCTTGCGACGCTGCGGCTAGTGATGGGTCACGGCGTATCATGTATTTTATACTACGTGGTACTACTAGTGGTGCGATATACCAAAACACAGCGTATTTGTAGGCATTTCTGCGCCCCAACACGCGACATGCGGCGTATTTGCCGTATAAATACGTTCATTTGAATGCGTTACACGCCGTATCTACACACCGGTACTTCTGAATATATATTCGTACTTCAGGGAAAGTGTAAGGCGAAGTTTACGCACTGTGACCCATCACTAGCTAATCTTTATTCAGCGCAAATACCAAAATTTCGGCTGAGCTACTTTTACAGCTTGAAGAAAACTACCGTACACGTGTACAATCACACCATGATGCACCTTTGGGTGATCCTGGGATTAAGCTATCACGCATGGCTGAAACTACCCACACTACGTGTCTCGGGGCGTCGTGGGGCACAAGCGCGTGGGCATTCCAACGCTGGGAAAGTACCAGCACTGCCGATCAGAACTTCCCTTACTTGGCCGCGCCGCCACCCCCTGTGTTGCTGCCTTTTCCCTGCCTCTCTCCCCTGTAGCGCCAGCCGAACAGGACGGCTTTTGTGGCGCGGCTGCGTGTGCACGAGAGGCATGGGCGCGTTGAGTCCCGTCGCGTCATGGACAGCAAGGTGCGCGGGCGCGTCGTTCGAACACTTGAAGTTAAAGCATGTGCCCACTTCAATTGTAACTTCAACTGTCTGACAGGTCAGCCGGCCCCCGACCTGGACGCCTATCGCCACATGCCACTGCTGGGCCCGCCGAGCGCCAGCCCGCAGGCCGCCGCAGGGCAGGCAGCGGAGCCGACCGCCTCTCTGTACATGCCGCCGCAGTATAGCTTGAGCGCACACGAGCTCATGTCTCTTTGACTAATACCTCTAGAAATACCTCTTGAAGTATTAAAAAATTTACCCTGTGTGCGTGAACGCCACCAAGCTCAGCCAGCGGCCACCGCTGCAGCAGCAGCAGGTGCGCGCCCACTACAGCACTGACAGTGGCGCTGTGGGCACCAATGTCAACCCTCAGGTTGCGAGCCATGTTGCGCGTTTGCGGCGACCGTGACTGGGGTGGCGCCCGTGTGCGCGGCGCTCACACAGATTCGCTCGCGTCACCACGGTATATTGTCCCATACGGTACTTCGAAGTACATACTTTGAATTATACTTACTGAACTTTCAGTAACTGAAGTATGTATTATGTGTACTACTAGTACTTCAGTAGCAGAAGTACATATATGTCGAAGTACACGCAGTCTGTACATGGAAACATTGCCCCACACTAAATAGCGAGTGCACTGCAGTGACGGTGCACGTCTGCCGGACCATTTACATTTGTATGCATTCAACCACATCAACTCATGCAGTATGCGCCCCCCCCCCCCCTGTTTGCGCCCCTGTTGGACGCGTCCACATACGGTATGTATATGTACAGCAGTTCTTCCAACAAGTAAAATTGGACCCACCAAGGTTTTCCTACTTTTGTAACACCTCCATTGGCTTCCGCTCACGAAGACCAATTGATTGAGCTACTGCTGCCTTTGCGAAACATTCAGGGTGGCGAGAAACAGTCAAGACGGCCAGCTACTTTGCTGATCTCTTTTGCAAAGTACACTGCATGGTACGTACACGGGGCACGCTCATGCCGTAGACTGCCATGCCCACATCTTCAACTCGAAATTTAGTTTTTGGTGCCGGGCGGTGCTGCCTGCCTGCTGAGCACTGCCGCTGCTGCTGAGCAAACCGGCTGTCATGGCGCTGCACCGCACGCAGGGACGCGTCTGGGAGCTGTGGCTGTACGGTTTTGGGTCTCACACAGGCCTAGGCGGCTACGTGAGCGTGTTTGCGGTCCTGACAAACCCAGACGAGCTGGATGAAACGGAGGTGGTGAGTGGCTGACATGTGCCGGCTTTGCTGGACGCACCCGCTACTTCACTACATTGTAGTATACTGCACTTGAAGTATACTTCAGGTATTAGTACTTCACAAAGTGCACTGCACATGTACTACTTAAATGCTTCGCACTACGTACCGCATATAATACTTCTGAAGTACTTGAAAAACACAAAGACAAGGGCATGCATAATAAAGTAGATGTACATGGTGACATGCCAGGCTTTCCTTAGAGTATACACACTGTGCTGAGCATTGCCAGCTTCTTTGCTAGCAACAGCGTGTCTGATCATCCTTTTTCTGGTCACGCACGCACCGTGCGCCAAGGGCTTTCCGCGCCCTAAGCGGAGTTTAATGAGAGTACATGGACATGGGGCTGTAATCAGTCAGAGTGCTCTGGCAACACGCCAGGCTTCCCTTAGAGTACTGAGCATTTCCGTTTTTTTCGCTACCTGTCTGATTTTCCGGTCACACGCACCGTGTGCAAAGGGGTTCCCGCGCCCTAAGCGGAGTTAATAAGAGTACATGGTGACTGCTGGCCTAGGCACGGCCATCTGCTGCCAGCCTGCACCAGACAGCTGAGCACGGCTGCCGTGCAGACCCACATGCTGCTGGTCACGGCTGTGCACACCCATGCTGATGTGAGGCTCTTTATCACATTATCCCAGATACTGCTAGCACATCAAGTGAAACTGACTGTTCACTGAGTGCATCATTCTGCACAGCGCAACTCACCATGCAGCCTTGTTTGCCAACCGCTGGGCGGCTCGCCACCTGGCTAATGGCGTGGTTGGCTGCGCCATGGGTTGTGGCACGCCAAGTTAGCTCTGCTGCAATTGCAGGTGGTATGCTGCAAAAGTGATAGGTCACAGCGTATAAAATTTTCATCGTACACCAGACTTCGTAGTATACAGTGTAATGTGCTGTAGTATGTGAGTACGGCGTATCAGTTGTTCCTTTAAGCGCATTGATACAGCAAAGACGCCGTGGCACCGCGCTTTTGAGCATAGGAGTATGTAGAAATATGCCATGTTTTGTAAAACGTAAAAATACGTTCTACGCCGTGACCCATCACTACACATACAGATACAGTCTTACACCTTCTGCATGCCCATTGTTCTGCCCATGTGCATTCGCAGCCAATGCGGATCCGCATCTCCATGCTGCACCGGTTCGATCCCACCCTGTCCAAGAGGAAGGATCCGCTGGTGAGTGCTATTGTGTACTTGAAGTACTAGTATAATACTATTCATGTAGTATACTATAGTACATACGTGAAGTAGTATAAGGTACTATACTACCTGGTCAAGAGCAAGGGTCCGCTGGTGAGTGCTATAGCATACCACTACTGTAGTACAGTGCACTCGCGATACAGTGCACTTTGATATGGTGCGGTATGCGTTCTAGTGCGAGGGCCAGCGGCCTGTCACAGCCCACATCATACTATACAAAGTTATATACAATGCCCTGTTCGATATAGTGCGGGTCTCGATATAGTGCGGGGTCAGGGGCTGTGACACTACCCCGCACTATGTAGCGAGTGCACTGTAGTACACTTTAAAGGTACTTCGAAGTAGTATAGAATGCTACCCTACCATTCTGTGTCTCTTCGTGTGAGCTAGAGCACTGTACCACCATCTGCTAGTAGTGCCCAACTAGTAACCTGGCTCGATGACTTGCGCTGGAGCCCCCAGCAGGAAGGGGGGGGGGGGGCGTTTCTTGGGAACCCGTCGAAGAAGAACTACTGTAGTAGTAGTACTTTGTTGAAGTACTTTGAAATGGCCTACCCCACAGCATTTAATATGGAAAACAACGGAGCAGGGTGCATTATCTCTGGAGCCACCAGAACACAATTCAATGCTACAGTTGCAGCTTTTTCTGCTGTGCCTAGTGCTGTACAACTGCTGTGAACTGCTGATGGAAGTGCGCACCCGTGTGCTGGCGGGCTATACGGCACCTGCACTACCCGCTGCCCATGCTGCGGCTGCAGCTGCGTCTGATGTAACCGCCTGGTTTAACTGCCTGTAACCGCCGTGTGCCTGCGGCGCGGCGCACCCCACCCGCAGGCCCACACTTACCGCAACCGCCAGCTTGACTGGGGGTACCCACGCTTCGTGACGCGGGCAGAGCTGACCACTGCCTGGTGTAACTGCCTGTAACTGCCGTTTACCTGCCATGCGGGGCACCCACCTGCAGACCCACACTTACCGCAACCGCCAGCTGGACTGGGGGCACCCGCGGTTCATGACGCGGGCAGAGCTGACCAGTGAGGACGCAGAAGGGCGCTCCGTGTTTGTGGATGACGATGGGTGCGTGCGGGTGAAAGTGGTGCTTGAGGAGCTGCCAGCGGCCGTGCAGCGAGTGGACTCTGGCCCTGGCGGCATGTGTAAACGCTACAAGCAAGACACGGTGAGCGCAAATGCGGCTGCCGCGCACCTGCTGCCGCTGCTGAGCAATGCCTGCACACTCGCATTCGCTGCCAGCCTAGGCCACCGAGGCTGGTGGTTAGATTCTCCCTTGTCGGTCAGTGGCTGCATTGTTTTCGCTGCTTGACAGGTTTTGAGCTGGCATGTCAGCAGTACTTGGTCCCCCGTTTTCCAAGCCGGCCACCGTCATTCCAGCCCTGGGCAGGTTCGCAGGCACAGAGTAAGACGGGACACATGCACTTGTGTGCTGTCGTGTCTTGGTGGATTGGTGGTGAATCGGTGGGGGAGAACCGCATGCGGTGCCTCCTACCCCCGCGTGCTGTGATTGCGGGGTACTGACACTTCGCATGGAGAGGCCGTGCGGAAGTGCGGAGCCTCCGCCGCGGCTTTGCTGCTGGGCCGATCGGCCGGCGCCGAAAGTGTAACTGTGACTGTTGCGCTTGACAGGCTTTGGCGCAGCGCTGGGCTGGTGCAGTTTGCGGTCGTGCTAGGCCGAGACAGATGATGTTGCAGCTGCAGCTGCAGTGAGCACCGGTTGCACCGCCACCCAGCCTGCCCCACCGCACCCACCACACCCCTGGCGCTATCGCAGCTTCGTTCATGCACGGTCACAGTTGAAGTTGCGAGTTCGCAAGACGTCTTCCTGCACGGCACGGCCACATCTTGAAGTTATTTCCGCGTGCAGGGCTGGCAGTCGCCTAGTGCCACACAACCTTGACATCGCCCCCACCCGCCAACTCGACGCCACTCCCACGGCGTGAGCTGCCAGTAGCTCAGCTGCGGCAGCGCACAGGCAGCACAGAGCAGCGTACTCCGCCGCTCTTGTCGTTGGATCGGACAACAGGAACAAGCAATCATGGGCAGGACGCTGGCGGTGCTAGCTGCTGCGGCGGCGACGGCGGGGGTGGCGAGGGGCTTTGTGGCCTCCCCACCCCCTCGTGCCTCAGGCCTTCGCATGGCTGCCGAGGCAAGCGAGCCCAAACACCCACCTCCCTCAAAATCTTTTGTCTGCCCAGGATGCGTTCCAAGTTGCAGCAGCGGCAACATGATGGCCAACCTCGCTTGCAGCGCATGCTGCTGCCTGACCGGCTGGCGGAGCACCTGCATGGCGACGGCTGTTGCACTGTTGCCCGCTGTCTGACCTGCTGCTGCCTCGCCTCCCGCGTCCACTGCTCTCGCAGGCTGTGCCAAAGCTGCCAGATCTCAAGGTGGGCATCATTGGCGCGGGCCGCATCGGCAGGGTGCACCTGGACACACTAGCAGGTACGCCAACTAGCTGATGCTGGTGGTGCTCTCGCCGCCAGCCACCTTGACCACCTGCGCCAGCACCTCTTGCGAAAATCCGCGCCTCCCATCCCAAGCCGTGGCATCAACTCGTCAACGAGTAGTTGCCCTGCTAGTACCGTCAACAGCAGCAGCGGCAGCAACAAAATGTCGCCCCTGGCGCGACGCTCCTTCAACGGCGAACCAACGCCAACCTGCTCCCTCGCCCGCAGGCCTCCCCTCCTCATGCCTCGTCCCACCCTGCAGCCACACCCGCTGCCCCTCCCCAAACCCCAGTACCCCCCCGGTAACTCCCCGCCTCCATTCCCGACTGTGTCACTTCAACCACGGTGGTGGTCAACCTGCCCCCTTCCAGGCGTTCCCGGCGTCAAGCCCATCATCATCAGCGACATTGTGGAGCCCGTGCTTAAGGAGGTGGTGGCGCAGTACGGCCTTCCCGCCTACTCTCTCGAGCCCATGGACGTCATTAACCACCCCGAGGTTCAGGCCGTCTGGATCTGCTCCCCCTCGCAGTTCCACGCCGACCAAATCAAGGCGTGCGCCGCCGCGGGCAAGCACGTCTTCTGCGAGAAGCCCATCGCCACGGACCTGCCTCGCACCATCGAAGCGATCCAAGTCGCCAACGACGCTGGAATTAAGCTCATGACGGCGTTCCAGCGACGCTTCGATCCGTCATTCGCGCGCCTGCAGAAGGCAATTGCGGATGGGGAAGTGGGGGCGCCGGTGAGCGCCGTTCTTCAGTCTCGGGACCCTTCTCCGCCGCCATTCACGTATGTGAAGGGCGGGGGCGGGCTGTTTAAGGACATGGCGATTCACGACCTGGACATTGCGCGGTGGCTCATGGGATCGTGCGGGAAGAATGAGCCCGTGAAGATCTACGCCACGGGCGCGTGCCACCACGACAAGGTGAGGGGGTCACCTGCGTGCATGTATTATGGGAGCCATGTGTATATTATGGGAGTCATGTGTGTAGTAGAGGCTTAGTGGCTCAGCGCGTGTGACATACTTCTGAAGTACTTGAGACTTTGTACTTTGAAGTATGCATGTATGTTATGACCTGGACATTGCGCGTGCGCGGTGGTTGAAGGGGTTCGTGCGGGAAGAATGATAAGATCTACGCCACATGCAATGCAGGGTTGCTTCAGAGTTATATGATAGAGAACGTGTCAAAGGAATTGGCCCTGTCAAGAATCTATGCCACGGGCACGTGCCAACCATGACAAGGTGAGGGGTGTGGGGTGTTAGGTCGCCTCTGTGTTCTTATGGGAGTCAAGGGTGTGGTTGGAGTATTAGGTGTGTGTACTAGTTTGATGTATATTATCGGACACAATGAGCCCGTCAAGATTTACGCCACGGGCGCGGGCCACCACGACAAGGTGAGAGAGTGGTGTGAGTCATGTGCTCAGCAGCACATGACTCACTGTGCTGGCGCGGCTGCTCAGCAGGTGGTGGTGGTGCTATCATACACTTCAGAGTTATATGATATCCAATGTGTGGAAGGAAAGAGCCCTTCCAAGATTCTACGCCACGGGCGCGTGCCACCACAACAGAGTGAGGGGGGGAGGTAGAAGTCACCTCTGTGTTGCTATGGGAGCCATGTGGATAGTGGTGGGTCAGGGGTGAATGACATATGCTGAACGTTAAACAAAACACGGAGCGTTGTCCCCCCCCCCAAAATGGGATACATGGCACATTTTATATAGTGTTACTGTAGTACTACTAAGTAGTATACTTCAGTAGAAGTGTTTACTTCAAGTATAAACTTCATGTATGGCATGTACATTTTTGAGTATATGCACCAACACTGCATACAAAATACCACGTTCATGAACCCATGAAATGAACGTATGCTGCCCCCTGTGCGCTGCCACCGGCACCTGCTTCCCCCCCAACCCCCCCCCCCACACACACAGGCAATCCTGGAGCTGAAGGACTCCAACCCCTCCGAGGCCATCGACACGGCCAACATTCTCATCGAGTTCGAGTCCGGCTCGACGGCCACGATTCAAGTCTGTCGCAAGGCCTCGTATGGCTACGACCAGCGCGTAGAGTTTTTCGGAACGGAGGGTCTCGTGAGGCACGAGAATGTGTTCCCCAACACGGTGGAGAAGTGGAGCGGCGAGGCGGTGCGGCGGCTGGACCCCATGCACAACTTCTTCATGACTCGCTACGCGGATGCGTACAAGAATGAGACCAAGGCGTTTTGCGAGATGCTGCGCTCCGGGCGCCCCGTGTCCCCCACAGGTAAAATACACATGTACTTCTAGTATGTAACAGTATGTATGATACTTCAAGTAAATGTTATATTATCTACGGTACTGGTTTAAAAGTACTTCAAGTATGGGGGTACAGTATAGTGTGGTATTTTTATGACATGAACTCGTCATGACTCGCTACGCGGATGCCTACAAGAGTGAGACCAAGGCGTATTGCGAGATGCTGCGCGCCGGGCGCCCCGTGTCTCCGACAGGTATGTTTGGTACTTCAAGTATATACTTCAAGTAGGTACATATGGTAGTGGTATGGTGTATTTGGAGTGTGGTAATGGTGTTGTGTTAGATTTTCTTGGTGATGCGCTACGCGGACGCCTACAAGAATGAGACCAATGCATTTTGTGCGATGCTGCACGCTGGGCGCCCGCGTCTTCCGCAAGTATACCACTGTAGCACTGAAAAGTAGACCACACTTCGAAGCATTTATGATACTTCTGAAGCATATGTAGTTTTAGTAAGCTGCACTTGCAAGGGCCCAGGTTCATGACATGCCACCTGCCCGGCCTACATATATGTATACATATACACTGTATATACATACGCATGTGTATGTATATACAGTGTACATGTATGTATATACAGTGTATATGTATACATACTTTGATGTATGTATATATATGTATAGACCTGCTGCTTCGAAGTACACATGTAGCATTGTGTGAGGACATGTATCGAAATACATGCATTATAGTAGTACACAATGGTGGCGTAGATGTATAGTGGGGTAGTGAGTACCACACTTGCCTTCATTTGATTTCATCATTATAATAAATATTTATACATGTATATATAATGTATTACTTCTGTGGTATATATTGTAGTATCTATTAATGGGGGCGCGTCTCCCAAAGGTATACTCAGAAATACATGCAGGATATAGTAGTATTAAACATCGGTAGTGGTATGGAAAGTGCTTTGAAGCGTGTGGATGCTGCATGGTAGGGGGTCGTGTTAATTTCTTCATGACTCGCTACGCAACCGCATGTATACTTGGATGAGCCCAAGGCCCTCTGTGCTTGAAAATGTTTTCATCAATGTTCACATATGCTACTTGTGTTAGGAGATTACCGGTCTGTGTACTTAAAAAATAAAACATTGCTTTATACCATGATACCTCTAGACTGTACACTTCAATTCATTGTTGCAAGAACTTGAAGCTCTCCAAAGCATGCATGCGCGTGTATACACATCTACTAATGTTTGGGAGTGGTACACAGGCACGTGCGGCAACGAGGCCAGGGCCTTCCATGTGGACGCCTCCCATGCACACACTTACCCACGTACTCTCACTGGTGTGGTTGTGGTAGTGTGGAAGGCATGCCGACACTGTACCAGGTGCGGCGTCGCGCACTCGTGTGCATGTAAAGCTTGTGATCACAGACGCTTGCCTTCAAGTGTTCCGAATTCCATACAGTACATGAAAACAAAATAATACAAGAACTGTTTCAAATCACAAGGCATATTTGAAGGTTGTAAAAGGCCGGTGCTTGACTGCGTGTGCATAGGGAAAAAAATGGTGCATTGCGACAACTTTTTTGGTAGACAGCTCACAGTAGCAACTCCTTGCATCTGCACACAGACGGCAGCCTCCCATCCCGCCCACAGCCGCTCACCCCCTCCCCCCCCCCCTGCCCTCCCGCCCCCCCCCCTAAGGCGATGATGGCCGTGTTGCCCTGGAAATGGCCATGGCATGCGACCTCTCTCTCCGCCTGGGCCGCCCCGTGTTCATGACTGAGGTGCGCGGCGGCGGCGCGGGTGCGGGCGGCGCCGCCACAGCCCCCGGCCAATCTCCACGCCCCATCACCGCCTGAGACAAACGGCACAGCCAGTTGCTGCTGAGCTCAGCTAGAGTTGCTGCTGAGGTCAGCCAGTTGTTGCTGCTGAGAAGGGCAAGTTGCTGCTCGGCACGGCAACTTGCTGCTGAGCACGGCAACCTTCTGCTGAGCACGGCAACCTTCTGCTGAGCGCAGCCTCTTGCTGCTGAGCCCAGCCACTTGCTGCTGAGCACAGCCACTTGCTGCTGAGCATAGCACCATTTGGTGGCGCGCGCCCACCCACCTGTTGGACAGGGGGCGGGGGGAGGGTGGGCTCGGTGATTTTGTGTCAATTTGCGCCCACTTGGCGCCCCCCATGGCAGCGGCGGCGGCTTCTGCTGTGTAGCGATTTTTCAAGCCTAGTGATGTGGTGCGGTTCTTTGGCACAGCCCATTGCGGTGTCAGGGGCGCACATTGTTGCTGTCCGGACCACACTGGCCGGCAGGGGCGGGGGCGCTTGCGCATGCGGGGGTGCGTACGACACTGATCATGCAGGGGGGCACTGTGTGCTGCGCCTGCACATGTTGAAGTTGCACCTGCAGGTGTTGAAGTTGGTGCAAGCCACACAGTGTGCAGATCAGTGGGAGAGATGGAGGGGGTGCCTTGGGGAGGGGCGGGGGGGGAGGGGGGGGTTCTGCCTCTGGGGTTCAAAGAGTGCACACTGACCTGAGGTGGTCATAGTGAAGTAGCCGGTCCCCTCTTTCATCAATGCGTGGCGTTTGTGCTGCCTGGCGGGTGGCTGGGGGGTCGCACGTTCACGCGCCCTTTTTGTCTGCGTTCCATAAATGTGTTCCATACATGAAAAATACAGTAGCACTTCCGCAATCCTCACTCTCGTGGTTGCACCCATGCTGCGTTCCACGGCACTTGGGCCATGACCTGCTTGCTCACGTGCCTCCGGTCCGAATGCGTGCCCTGTTGTGGCATGTTGCCTGTTGCTGCATAGCCTGGGTTTGTTGACTGTGCCATCCTTGAGTGCTCAAGTGACTGTTGTTACACGGCAGGCAAGCCGACCTTTGTAGTACTGCATGCCTGCGGCACTGCAGTTGGCACTCTAAAGCAAAAGATTATCAGGGGCACTGGCTACATGAACGCACAGTCACTACCCACTGCACAGGGCGCATGCCTACCTGTAGACCTGGCGTGTCGCTGCTAGCACACGTCTGTGTGCTTTTATTAAACTCCGTTTAGGGCGCGGAAAGCCCTTTGCACACGGTGCGTGTGACCAGAAGAAGGCCAGACAGGTAGCGAAAAAGCTGGCAATGCTCAGCACTGCGTACGCTAAGGGAAGGGAAGCCTGGCATGTTGCCAACACATGTCTGTACATGTGTACTCTTATTAAACTCCGCTTAGGGCGCGCAAAGCCCTTTGCACACGGTGCGTGTGACCAGGAAATCAGACAGGTAGCGAAAAACAAACTGTGTACATGAGTCAATAGGCGGACAGGCAGCAGGCGTTCATCACTGCCATTTTCTGAGACAGGTTAGTTTTTCAATCAGTACGTTTGTTGTACATATATCAAATAGCGGTGCTTCAAAGTGTAAAGTGGTCACAAAAGTGGACAGGGATGTCACTGCAGCATGGCACAGCACTAAATCCCGATCCCAGCAGATTCAGGGGCCATTGCAGCACAGGCACCAGAAGGGCATCGCCACACACGCTTGCAAGGCATACTGTACCGCAGCTGCATTGACACCGCTGCCGCACAGCGCAGAGACGCCCCCCCCCCCACTGCGCCGCGTCACAAAACCATCACCGGGGCGCCGCAGCGGCAGCCGGCTACCAGGTCTTGAGGCGTGCAGGCCGGCCCGCCATAGAATGTACCGCCGCCGCCTGGAGTCGCTGTACCTCACAAATACCGCACATGGCCTGCAACTTCAACTTCAATGTCAACGTCATTCATTATCATCATCATCGCTCCCCTCCCCTTCCACCTCGTCCCCCACCTCCTCCGACTCTTCCTCTTCGCTACCAACAGAGCTCGCGCCATCGCTTCCGCTCGCAATGCCGCCGGCGCCGCCGCCGCCGCCGCCATCGCTCCCTTCGCCGCCGCCATCACCGTTGCCGTCGATGCCACTGTCAGAGGCGGCTGGCTGCTGTTGAGCAGGGGGTGGGGGGGGCGGTGCTCTGCTGAGCACAAGGTCCAGGCGCCCCTCAAGTTGAAGTAGGGGCGCGTAGTGCGCGAGTTGGGGGTCCACGCGCTTGTGCAGCCTTGCCAGCAGGCCTGCAATGGACCAAAGAATGGGGGGGAAATGAGATTAACACGCGCTGAGTAGAGAGAAAATGAGACCAAAACCCGGTTGAGTGGTTGTCACACCACTGGGTTGCCTGGTTTGAGTGAAGCGAACTTGTTGCTTTCCCATAGACACGTCAAATCTGGACAAAAAACACACACACATAACTCACGCTAGCACCAAAGTGCTTTTGTCTATTTGCACTTAATGGGGTTTTACCTAGCTGTGAAGAAAGTGCAATAACCCAGGGCATGCACGCCATGGGCCATGTCCGGCCCCCAGATACGAGCACCTGCTTTGCACGGCCAACAACAGGAAAACGCGGCACTAGTTGTACTTACTACCGGTACAGTAGTTTTATTTCATTTGCACCTGTGGCCGTGCAAGAGCCCATGCCATGCATGCCAGCGCGCGCGTGGCAATGGCACATGCCCGGCAGCGCATGCACAAGGACACACGAAGTTTTCTGAAGACGCATCACTAGTGATGGGTCACAGCGTATGGTTTTCGCATTATGCGCCGTATAACGCATGTAAATACGCCGTATAACGTATACATTATACGGCAAATACGCCGTATATCGCGTTTTTGCCCGTAGAAATACGCCGTATTTTGTATAACGTATAAAACACGTTGCATACGCCGTGACCCATCACTACGCATCACCAAGAGCATTAGGTGCTGCCAGCGGGCAGGCCTAAGCCGCCGGCAGGCTGTCAACAGCAGGAAATGCCGCACTAGCAGCTCCTGCAAAAGGAGGTGACTCGCCGGATTTTGAAGCCTGGGACTCGGCTGCGTGTGGTGCTGCTGCGCCGGTGCGAGCACGCGGAAACTGGCTTGCAGTATGCAGAGTATAACACACATAAATATGAAAACAACGCGTGTGAATCCACAGGGGGCGGGCGGCGGTGGCGCTGCCACGAGCTTGCCTGGCATCTTGTCAAATTCCAGCAGCGTCTGCACATGCAGCGCCAGAAGGGCGTGCATACACCCGCTTCGTACTTCTGAAGTACTCTCATTAAACTCCGCGTAGGGCGCGGAAAGCCCCTTTGCACACGGTGCGTGTGACCAGAAAATCAGACAGGTAGCGAAAAGGCTGGCAAAGCTCAGTACTCTAAGGGAAGCCGGGCATGTTGCCAGAGCACTACTCTAAGGGATTACAGCCCCATGTCCCAGGGAGCATATACAAGTGTATATGGTACACGACAGCATGGTACAGAAATTGTGCAGTATCAGTGGCGCGTTGGCCACGGCCACGATCACTCCGCCGGTGGCAACAGTCAGCAGCCTCGCCGTGCAAACAAACACAAAAGCGCGTGTCAGTGCACAGGGGGCGGGTGGCGCCGCGGCTTGCCTGCCATCTTTTCGAACTCCAGCAGGGCGTCCATGTGCCGCGCCAGAAGGACGTGCATATACCCACTTCATACCTTTGAGTATGCAAGCAAGTGGCATACATGGTATACGCAAGCATGGTGCAGAAATTGTGTGAAGGGCGCGTGACGGGATGCACGGGGGGTGGGCGGCGGCGGCACCGCGATGCTAATGCCCGTCTATCAAAATATTTTACTTGACTGTTTACGATTTCTTGTCAAAAAACAATTGTAACATTTCGCAAATAGATGACAGACGTGTTACTTGATATTTGAATTCCATGTATACTTTGCTTGCCTGGCATCTTTTCAGACTCCAGCAGGGCCTCCATGTGGCGCGCCAGAAGCGCGTGTGCCCACGTGCACATGGCCCCTGTGGCGGCCGCCCTCATGTCCATCTCATGGATCACCTGGAAGAAGAGGGGAGCGGCGTGTGCGCGCGGCAGCCTGCGGCGGGGCGGCAGTTACAGCGGCTACAGTCGGTTACACAGCGGTTTCACAGCAGTTATGCAGGTAACGGGTGGCGCCACGTGTGCGCGCGGCAGCCTTTGGCAGCGGGGCAGTTAAGCGGTTACAGTCGGTTACACAGCGGTTTCACAGTAGTTACGGCAGGTGAGGGGTGGCGGGTGCGCGCGGCAGCCTGCTGCGGCGGTGGCAATTACATCGGTTACAGTCGGTTACACAGCAGTTACAATCACAGCGGTTACAGCTGTTACAATCGGACACAATCGGTTACAGCGGCAATCGGTTACAGCGGTGACAGTAGGTGACAGCGGTTACACAACAGGTACGGGTGGCTCCCCTGCAGGGTCTGCGCAGCTCGGTGCTCAGCAAGGGGGGGGGGGGGGG
>JAULBY010009193.1:0-25903 GCA_032358315.1 Ophiocytium majus
ACGTTCATTGAAAGCAAAAGTCAGTACCAAATTTTATTCGGTACTGACTTTTTCAATGTATTTCCATGCAGACCCAATTTACATCACTTCTTTGAAGCTGGTGATCCGGTTTAATGCGATGGGGCTTGCGAAAGAGATGGCGGTGGAATAGGTATTGTTGCAGCTATCATTTCTGGAAATTTTAAAATCACAATCCTAAAGACATCCTCACTCCTATACGCAGAAATGTCTTAGCTTTTTTTGCACGTGAGTCGTTGCTGATGGCCTCATTAATACTGTTCCCTATTTTTTCTACCTTTTCAGTGACCCCGCGAGTAGATAAGTTCACATTAGCCTTCATTCCTTGTCTCAAATATTTCCAGTGAGCATCAATTACCATCTTCATTGTTGTAGTCCCAGGTGTTGCATAGCGTAATCCTATTTTAAATACTTGCTGCGAAGCTGCCCTCAAAAGTTGACTTGCCGCTGCCTCCACTTGTACATAGGCATAAAGCGACATATCACTAACCTCAGGAGCGATCGCTGAATACGCCACTGGTGCAGCCTCTAATAAATAACCAACTCCAAAGGCCGCACCTACAACTGCCATTTGAATATTAGCAGCCGTGTTAAGCTGGTCGGGGCTTAAAACTGTCGGGTTATAGATGGAACTGTTTTGGCGGGTAAACCATATCCCGAGAGCTCCATATTCTCTGGACAAATAATCTAAATCAGTAAACTCAATTGTAGGTAAAGTTGCTCCATCAAAAACGAAGTTATCATCTCCCACCCATGAATAGCCTTCTCCTGGATTTCCATCATACCATTCGACTTTACCTGTTGAATTATTCTTCCACCAATCGTAAGCTTCACCACCATCAGAATCAACACTGCTGATCGGATTATTCCCCATTCCTATGTAAGGGGAATAAAACTGTCCTGCAGGATCTACACTCAACCACCTGCCAATCACCGGATCATACTCCCTCAACTCAAAATGACTCCACCCTGTCTGTTTATCTCGCTCCGCAAATTGCCCCTGGTACCCAAACCGATAATCTTTATCTTCAGTCTTCTGTTCCCTTAGTACATCACCCCATACTCCATAATCAGTAGCCTGTACTACCAGGGAAGTAGAATGATCCACCTTCAGGTCGTCAAACCAGACCTTAACGTCTTCGCTTTCGTTGCTGACCCAGATGTAAATAGAGCCAGGTTGAGTGACGCTGATCGGATGATCGAACTTCAGACGGATGTGAGGACGAATAGCCGGATTCTGCTGGCCAGGAAGGAAGCCAGCATCGGAACTAACCCGCTGCCAACCAGCATCCACCAGTTCATTGTTCTCATCGAAGAGTATATAGTTAAGGTAAGCGAAGGGTACGTCCTGCTCTTCGCTTTCGGCTTCGCCAAGAAAACCGGCAAGTGTGAGACCTGCGTTTAATGCACTCGTAGCTTGGGCAGATGTAAGAGATTCGAAGCCTGCCGTATACGCCAGGTTCGAACCTAATATCTGCGAGAGTACAGTCATCGTAAGAGCACTGGTGTAGAGTTGCTCTTCGTCGTCATTCTGCATCCTCTTTTCGTAACGCACCCAGGTCTCCATGTCGATAAAGTCGCCGGGTTTTACTTTCAGACCGATAGCAGGACCGATGGATTTCTCACTTACATCGCCCAGCGGGTAGGCGCCGCCACCATCGTGCCAGAACAGGAATGCAGAGTTCTCCGGCATTTCAACAATGGTGGCATCCGCCGGAGTATGGTTCATGTTGGCATCCGTCCATGATGTTTCGAAAAGATTTTCAAAATATTGCATTTCCTGCATCCGTGGATTGGACAAAACAGGTTGACCGCTGTCTTCCATGGTGGCTGTATAAGTGTTTACGTGGTCCCTGAGCAGCGCCCGCACATTACCCAAATGGTCTGTAATTTCGTAGGCCACGGAACCTTCTTCCTGCGGGTAATAGGTTCCCAGCTTGCCGGCACCGTAAACGGGAATCTCCTTGAGTGTAAGTGTTGTATCCGTAGGCTCCGGCTCAATGAACTTGTATACCAGGTCTTCACTTTTCAGCGATGATGTAGCCGTTGTAATGGATCCAGACACGACAAACTCATCCGCTTCGGCAATGTCAAGATCGAGCAATTGAATACCATTCTTGCTGAAGCGCATCTTATTACCATCGCGGCTTATCCTGAATTTATCGCTTGCCACATAAGCGTTGCTACCGGGGAAATTCTGTCCTGCACCGGATTTGCTGATGACAAAGGTCGATGTCGTCGAGGCAAATCCGAAGGCGAACTTCACACCGCCAGGCATTTTTGAAAAACCAAACGTCCTGCCCTTAAGCACTTCCGACGCAGTGTATTCAACATAACCGTTCCGGCCGGCATGAAGCGTATCCGAGGCAAGGGCACTGCCAGAACTTAGACCGGCACCCGCTGACAGACTGCCATTAGCATAGACCGCACCGGTCAACGAGGTCCACTTTACAGGACGCAGCGGATCAGAAAGGTTTCCCTTTTGCTCATATACACGGATGATATTACCAGATAAATCACGAATGTACCAGGTCGTAACCTTGGCCTGGTAATCGATCTTGGCCAGGCGGAAGCCGCGATCATCATACTGATATTCCACATTAGGTATCTGCTTATTCGGATCGAAAAAAACTTTACGCACCTTTCCGGTCACGTCATACTCGGTATAGTGATCGTCGCCTTCCACCTTTTTCTCTGTGATCATCCGCCCCACAGCATCGTAGCCGTAGGCATTGGTATACTGATCCACACTCGTCAAACGGTTTTTGCTAACCACATCATCATAATAATAGGTGAAATTGTTCTTGATAAAACCGTCCTCCGCATACCGTTTCAGTTTTTGAATATTCCCATTCGGATCATACTGCATTCCTGTAAGACGGTATTGATTACCTGCATCTGCAAATGAAGTCCATGTAGCCTTATTGGGATTTCCCCAACGTGATTCTTTAATTTGATACTTGTCATCGTACTCAAAACGGTACATTCCCGCGTATTCATCCTCATCGGTTCCAAAAACTTTATCTGTTCGCCAGTAAACAGCGCTGATCAAACCGTTATACAATGCGTTCTGTGTCGACAGCGGATCGGGCAGCGCATCACCAAGCTTCACCTGGATCTCTCCGCTTTGGAGTGTGAGTGACGGGACCTTCGTGTCAGTCTCCGTCCAGCGGTAAATTCCTTCTTGTGCTGAGGTTGGGCTCGAGACCTTGAAGGTTTGTTGCGTCGCATCCTCATTGGATGGCGTTACGTTCACCCAGGTGGCACCGGATTTCTTTTCCCATATCACGGTTCCATATTGTCCCTTAGGACGGGCAGTGATAACAAGCGATGTACCGTCGGGTACCGATATGCGCGTCGGGTCTGTAAATGGCCCCTGGTTGAGATAACCCAATGCCTTGATGCCGTGGGTACCCGTAGCGCCAAAAATTGGTTCCCAATTCGTAAAATCGATAAGATTGTATTGCAGATACAGATTCAGGTTGGCCTTATTCGGGTGTGTTGAAAAATTGGGAATGAATTCGAGCCGGTTGTATTGGATTCTGATAAAATACAGCGCTGGTAGGCCTAGCATCTCTTGCGGCAGGCTTGTGAAATTATTTTGATTGGCGTCCAGATACGCAAACGAGGGACATGAGGCGATAGACGCCGGGAACGGACCAGTGAACTCATTCTCGAACAGAAACAAACTGACAAGCTTGCTCCAGTGGCTAAATAATACTGAAGGTATCTCACCGGAGAGCCTGTTCTTATATACGCGGAAAGTAGTCAGCTCTGTAAGTGTACTATATTCAGTGGGAATGTTGCCCTCCAGTTGATTCACGCCTATGTTGAACGAGGTCAATTTCGTCAGGCTTTTCCAGCTTTCGGGGAGTTCCCCAGTTAGTTGGTTGCTCTCCAGGTTCAGGGTCAAGAGCCCGGTCATATTACTCCATGACGCAGGCAATGGACCGGACAACTGGTTGGCCGAAAAATCGAGGTTCTCCAGGTTTGAAAGTTCTCCCAGCGAAGCCGGCATCTCCCCGGAAAGTTGATTCGTATTCAGGTACAGTCTGCGCAAACTATGGAGCTTGCCCAGTTCCGGGGGAATACCTCCCGTAAGCCTGTTACCTTGGAGATACAGGTATTGCAGCGCTTCCAGCTCACCTAAACTTGCGGGGATACTTTCCAATTGATTGGAATGAAGATACAGGTACAAAAGTTTCTTCAGGTTACTTAAATCAGGTACACTACCGCTGAGGCTATTGCTCCTCAGATCCATTGTGCTCAGATTGGAAAGTCCATTGAATTCGGGCGGAATAGGTCCATAGAATGCGTTGCCATTGAGTCCCAGCGTTAACAGGGCATGAAGGTTACCCAGGTGCGCCGGAATATTACCGGTGATCTGGTTCTGTTCCACATTGAAGGTAGTGAGGCTCTGCAAAGCACTCAGGTCTTCAATTGGCCCGGTGAGCTGGCATGAGGATATATCCAGTATGGTAAGCTGAGTTAACGCATTGAAGCTGGCCGGAATTCCTCCGGTAAAAAGGTTATCACCCAAATAAAGGCTGGTGAGTGTGGTCATCGATCCCAGGAAGGATGGGATATTTCCACCGATCTGGTTTACCTGGATACGAAAGTTCTTCAGCGCACTCATGCCGGTAATATCCGGCGGAATCGCTGTAATCAGATTGTTGTACAAGTATAGCGTAACCACCTTCTTCAGCAGTCCCATAGTTGGGGGAATGGATGTGATCGCGTTGGTGTTAAGCTGAAGAGTGACCAGTTGTGTGAGCGTTCCTACCTCGGGCACCAGTGCTCCGGTAAGATTATTATTGGACAGGTTGATCGTCGTGATATCGCCACCCGACACGGTTACACCATCCCATGTGCCGAACTGGGCGCTCGTGGCTGACGCCGGCCACGTAGTGGGCCAGTTACCCTTCCTCGTCCAGTGCGCTCCATTCATGTTGTCATAAATAGCTTTCAGGGCGGCAAACTCAATCTCATCGGACACTACATTCGCAGCAGGAGTTGGATATAGTTCATCCTTAAGGGAGGCAACGACTGTCTCTTTGATTCTTTGTTCCTGAACAGGTTCATAGGTTACCATTTCTCCGATGCCGGCGGTGATCTCTTCATCGCCATCGGCTGCCTCTTTAAAATGCGCGAGGGTAACGGGGCGTGACTGCGCCTCTTCTTCCTCTTTTAACTTCTTAAGATGTTGGAGCGCATCCACCATCTGCTGCTTGTAAGCGGGTTTAGGTTGGAAAACGAGACCCTGTGATGCCTGTTCCTGTAGCGTATTCGGGAGCCTGTGAAAGCGGTGGGGATCGATGGCGTCATTGATCGTTGAGCCCAGGGAGAAGATGCCGGTCATGTCGCTTTCGTAATAATCGAGCACCATACCAAATACGTCGTTGGTATCGCCGCCGGGATCCCTGGTCTTATCCGGATGGTTGATCTGTGTAAGCCAGCCATTGATGTTGTACACGAAATCGATGCCCTGGATCTTATCGCCCAGTTCGATCCGCTTGAGCGGTCCGTGCAGGTAGTAAAAATACGTGGCCCTTAATTTCCTGGTCGCTCCGTCTGTGCTGGTATAGGATTTACGCAATCGCTCATCGGCGTCATATTCAAAATGATGATAAAATGCGTCCATCTTCTTTTCTTCGGCGTTGTGCGAGGCATCATACGAGGCGTTAGCTACGGTGATTATGTTACTGAGAAAGTCATAGGTATATTCTGTGATGAATGTACGGTCTATGCCGGCAGGTTTTTGGGCCATCCAGGTCACGCGGCCGAGCTCGTCATAGCTATACCATGTTTTGTTATTTTCATTCGCGGTGCTGGACACTGCCCCGCGAACAAATTTCTGCCGGTATCTGGCAGGGAGATTCGGAATGGTTCCATCCGGCTCGTCATAGACCGTTTTCAACCAATCGACCTTATCTGTCCATGCGAGATCCTTTGCAGGTGTTTCCAGCAGGCTCATCATGGCTTGAGAGCGGAACCCGATAGTACCGGTATATTCTCCCGATTCTACAGGTCTTCCCTGCTCGTCGTAGTGGGTGTAGGAAAACTTTCCTTTCCCGGCCGTATTCAGCCGTTGCTGCGCGTTCTCCGAGAATCGGATATTCCCATCCCTACGGTAAACATATTTTGTTTCGCCGGCATCGGGCTCGTTGACAGACATTACTTGTCCGAGGTAATTATAGTTGTACGTGGTCTTATCGATCGCCGCGTAATTCATACCTGTAGCCCAGTCTTTATAGCCTGCCGGAGACACTGACATACGCAGGTGGCCGGCATTGTCATAGAACTGACAGACCACATCAGTGAAGTAGTTTTTATAAGTGACCGTTACATTACTACCTCCTGTGGCGGTGAGTTTGTAAAAACCCAGGGGCAAGGTACCCGACGACGCGGCTATCGTCTGGCCGGTCATGAGGTTTGTAAATTGTCCGCTTGCACCGCTTACGGTGATCGCTTGCTGATGTGTGAGATAAAAGTATTGACTGTTAGCTGTGTTGTTTACGCTTGCGGGAGCCGTGCATACATTCTGTACTTCTAGTGTCTTGTTTATCGCTGTTCCAAACCTTCCAACAAGAACATTCTGTCCATTTTTATCGGTTATCGATACGGCAAAGAGACCGTTCTGATCGCGCACTACGGTTTGTATGGCATTGCTGGCCATGCTTGCGGGTTGCCCTATTCCAGGCAATACCAGGAGTCTTTTTTCGAGGTAGTCGTTTAGCTCATTGAATACGGGGAATGTTCCCCGCCATGTTTCGTGGCCTCCACCCAGGCGAAGCTGCTCGCCTGGACCGGCGGTCTTCCTTACTTCGGAGCCATCTGTGTAATAGTCTGCGCGGGCGTAAGGATAGCCTGTAGCCGGAACGTGATCTTCGACTGTATTACCCGTACTGTAATATCCTCCTACCGTTCCTGCATCCTGCCCAACAGGCTGGTCAAAATCGTTGTAGTTGTATTTATCGCCACCTCCATCTCTGACAAACCGGTGTTGATATAAAAAAGCGGTTGTTGCCGTCGGTGCGGGAAGCGTGCTCAGCACATCACGTGCCAATTCATCGCGTAACGTTTGACTGGCCAGCACCTGGTGCCCTGCGGTGAAATTGATCTGTTGTTGCTGAAGCGCTTTGCCTTTGTAGTCAAAATAATCCCGCGACTGCCTTACCTCCGCTCCTGACTCGTCGTAGTTTATGATCTCGATGTAATTCAGCTTCTCGTCGCACTGTGCCCCCGTAACGACAAACACGTGTTCGGTGGACTTTCCATCACTGGCACATCCATATTCACTGATTGCTTCCACCTGAAAAGTATAACTCCCTTCTCTACGCGGCCCTGTCACAAACTGCATGCCCTCGCCTAGAAGAGTACTTTGCGAATCATACCACCGAAATGAGTTCTGGCCATCCAAGAGCGGGTGTGTTAATACGATCTCTTCGAATTCACAAAATTCGAAGGTCGTTTCAGGTGGTAAAGGCGCAAAAGGATGAATATCCACAGGCACTTGCGTTTCGGTATGAAGCCCACTACACACATCGACAACCACTTTTATCTGTGCGGTTCCGTGAAATCCTTTATTCCAATGAACCCTGCCGACGTTGGAAATTGTTCCTGCCTCCGGGGGGATCAGGCTCCAGGCAGATCCCTCCCGTTCCGAATGGCCAGTCAGTAATACAGCATATCCGTTATCGGCTCCTTCGCAGTTATATATTGATGGATCAATGGGCGTGATCGTAGCCGTAGGAATCGGATTAATAGTAATTTGGAGCGGACCAGTGTTGACATTAACCGTGTTACTGGTAAGGCAGTAGCCCGATACGTACGCGGTAAGTTTGACTACATCGTTTTTTTTAAGCTCGAAGCCAGCGATAAGGGTAAACGTCGAATTATGACTCAGTATAACACTTTCATTGATACGCCATTCGTACCCCGTGATGGTTTGCGGCGATCCCGCAGTAAAGGTAACGGGTTCTTCGTGACAAAAGTCTGTGTCCGGTGTAGTCGTATTGATGGTAACAGAAGGTTGCACTGGATTAATGAACGAAATGGTAATCACATTGGATTTCAAATGTTTATTTACCGGGCACGTGTACGGATAGTCCACCTCGACCCAAACGGTTTCCCCCGCGAGTAATGGATTGTGGGGATCATAGACGGTGGGGTTCGACTGATCTTCATCGTCATTCACAACATGTCCCGAACGATACCACGTGTAGCTTGGATTACCTACTCCGGAAGCCCCTGCATTAAACTTGATATTGCTGAGGTCAGAACCTGATCCGCACGTAGGCAAAGAAACAGTGGAAGAGATTGAAGCAGTGGCATTTCTCATGTCAGGGTCTACTCTTACGCTAATCGTGTTAGTATAGACCTTTCCACAGACAGCGCTGGTCAATTTGGCCCGGATCTGTGTATTGTCGACTGTAAAGTTGTCGAATGTGCTTCCCCCTGCATTAGTAGACCAACCGGCATCACTCGTTGATGAACACCCGCTGGTGCAACGCTGCCAGATAACCGCTCCAGGAATTGTGCCTGGATTAAATGATGGTGAGAAGGTACCCGACTGAGCATAGCAAACGGATGTCGGCCCCGTGATGGTTGGAGGACCATCTACGAAAAAAGATGCCGACGCATGACGTTCAACAACGGTGCTACTGTTGATCCGTTCACCATAAGTTACACTTACTGTTCCATTACTGTTCCATGTAACCGTTCTGCTACTACCGCCCGGTGATAAAACACCCCCGGAGACACTCCAATCAGCGCCAACGATAGTCCCATTCTGCTGCGGTGTAACGGTATAGGTAACTTGAGTGCCCGGGCATCCTGAGCCGAGATTGGGCGATGCGGTCATCTGCGCCAAAGTATAACCGGTAAACATAACCGACACGAGTAACACACAAGCGATATACAAAACCAGTTTTGAGACATGACGCATGACACTAATCATTTTGATGTTAACGGAATGCATAGGATCAGTCGTTTTGGTTAGCGTAGTGATAGATAGATTTCGTGGTCTTCACAGTACCGTTTTTGAAAGTTTCCTTATACACTTCCTTCAGGCGTCCCATCTCGTCGTAATCGTAGCGTGTAAAGATGTTATTGGCATCGAGCACATGAGACACCTGACTCCAGTCATTGTAGACATAGCTAACCATGGGTGCATTAACAGGGTGGATCCTGAAGTCGTCGATCCACACGGGAGCAGAGCCCACATTTCTCCATTCGCCGCTAAGCGCATAGTTCTTCAGTGTTGCCGATGCAGGCACATTGAAATCTCCCTCGAACAAATACCAATCGCCGGCCTTCTTGCTCTCGTCGGCAGTGAACTGGATATACTGAGGATCCTGTGGTACTGGTACACCGCCTTCGGCGAACTGGAAATAGAATCGCACATTGGAGATGTTCGTCTTGTGCACCCACGCGCTGACATGGAATTTGGGTCTTGCAGAAGTCGTTGCCAGGTTTATCGTAAGGCCAGTCTTACTTCCACCGATCTTGAGGCTGCTCTTCCCTGTATGGGCAAGGACATCGGCTGTTCCCTGTCCTATTCCAACCTTGCCGGCGTAGTAGCCGCTCACGGGTGTTTCTTCGATCCCCGAATAGGCTATCTCGCTGCGCTTTGCATTGGCACTCGTAGCCAGTACGCGCGATTGATCGTATGACATCATCGTAGCTGCATACAGCTCGTTTATGTCTGTAGCCTCTATACCATGCGAGTTCACATCATAGAGCGTGATCTCCGAATTTCTGATCCATCCGGCGGGAGCTACACTCGAACCGGTCCAGGCTGTGAATTCAGGGCCAGCGTTGTTGGTGATCGGGAACAAGCCGTCGCCGGTCGCTTCTGTATTCGGATCGCCAATGTAATTGTACGATGCCCGCATGCGCCAGATGCCCGGTTGAGTGGTAGCCTCGGAAGGCATCTGACCAGGACGCAGGGTGCTGATGCCATCGCTCCATGTCTGAACAGAAGCCGAGACCATTGCGAGCTTTGTATTGTAGTTTGCCGGATCTACCTGGTACGAATAACGAGCTGCCTCCTGAGAAAGCATGTGTTTACCATTAGGGCTGCTCAGGTTCATGCCGGAGTATTTCCGGAAGGCCGGGGTTACCTCCGTAACGTATGCATTCCCATATCCATCGTGAGAACTCGTGCTGGTAATTGCGCCGGTGTAGAAATCGAAGGAAAGGTTCTTAGAAACGGAACTGATACCGGTCTTGTAGTCCTTATCTTCTACAGACAGTAGCATGACCGGCAGGTTTCTTCGCTTGGTCACTACTCCAAGCAGATCATGATAAAAGACTTCGTGCTCTTCCAGTTTATCGTCTTCGTTCTCTTCGTCAACAAAGGCATGATCGTAAGGAACATATCGCGCATTAACAAAAGTCTCATCCAGCACACCCTGCGCATTGTATGGAGCGAGCTTGCTCATGTAGTTATCCAACAGGTCATTCGACGAGTTATTCAACTCGTGCAGATAATGGTACTTCTTCTCATGCAACAGCGCACCGCTGGAAGCATAGATCTGGGCCGACTTAACGAGTCCCACAGCATTTCCAAAGTTGTTTATGGTTACACCACGCTTCATCAGCTTTCTGAAACCTGTTGTATTCCGATCGTAGTCGGCTATCTCCTTCGGGTGAGTGCTCTTTATGCTAACCATACTCTCGTCATATACAGAATACTGGTTAACGGCATAACTGGGAGCCTCTCGCGCCTCTCCATCACTGATCACCTTGCTGCGTACGGTAACATATTCATACATCACATTCGCCACGGGAGCTTCATTTACCTTTGAAAGGAGCTCACTCATCAATTCGGAACGCTTATACCGGATGAGATCATCCCGGCTGTTCAGCAAAGCACCGAGGAATTGCGACATATCCTCTCTGTCGGGGAGCTCATTCATATCGTAATGATCGAACAAGCGTTCTACCGTAGCCCCCATCAATACCGAACGAATGGTCTTCTGGAAATCCTTGATCAGCACAGCAATCGGACCTCCTGTGCAAAGCGATTCCGTGTCATTTCCGCTTCCTCTCGCCCAAAAGCCATCGACGGAATTTTTATAGCGTTCAGGATACTTCAGCGTAAACTGATTCGATTTGAACGGAACATAAGAAGTTACGCCCGAGGTTAAACTGGTTTGAGGCTTCCGGTAGTCGTACGCAGTAGCCAGAGTTGCATCAGACAATTTCTCGATAACCCGGATCTCCCTAACCCTTAATCCTCCGCCAACATTACTCCGCATCTCAGCAATGATCTCACCTCCTATGAAATCCCTGTATGTCTCAATACGTGCCTCTTTAGGTGCACAGTTTGTAACGGGTGAATGATCGGGGTTACAGTCGATAGCCATAATCGTATTGTCGAAAGAAATATCATCCAGGTTTTGAGTCGAAACACCCGTGTCTGTCTGATCTGGAACTCTGGGTGATACCGCACCCTGACTGGCCTGGATCATCAGGTAATCATGACCTACCTGCGTCACTAGAGCGTTAGTGTTGTAGTAGGGTTCAACATTTTTAAGCATGAAATGGGTTACAGGAGCACATTGACCGACCGGAAAACCTGCCACGATCCTGGTAAAGAAGAGCGTTTCTTTTTTTGCTTCTGAAATAACAGCCAGTGAACTTACAGTATCGCCCGCACTAAAATATCTGCTCATCTGACCTGCCAGATCAGACATGTATATTTTATACTGACCATTGCCAGTGGTTTCCATATTGGTCATTGGAAAATTTACCTTGTTGTGCAAAACCGACTTACTGTAGTCATCACTTTCATAGTCGATCTGGATTTCAGCTCCCAGGCTCGTATAGATCCTGTTCAGCGACCAGGTGTCTACATGCTGAGCTGATTCCGCCGTGGGCATTTTGCTAATATTGACGTCTTTGATAGAAGAATTGTAGTCGCTCTTGTAGTATCCCCAATAATCGATGTTGTCTTTAGCGTATGGAGTTGTCTTATCCTTATAATCAAACCGGATAGGTGGTATCAGGCTTTCGGCGCCGTGACCGAAAACCGTGATAGCTTTCAATTCCAACTTTCCATATTTCACGGATGCATGCCCCGGAGTATAAATTTGAGAATCATCGAAACTATTGGTTGTATTGGGCATCATTTGGGTATCATCTGTTTCCAGTGCTATCCTTTTGAGGGAATACTGCTTTAATGCAGTCATTTCATCTGCCGTTATACCTTCAGAGAGTAAAACATTTTGGCCCAGATGAACATCTACAGCGCTTGTACATGTCTCGGGTCCAGTATAAGAATTACTATATGGGTAGCCGATGGCCGGCAGGTGATCATTCTCGATCAGCACGATCTCCGTGAGTTTCAACGTTGAGGCTGGCCGGGTAGAACAAGGTGATGCCGCAGCAAATGACGCGTCCCTGCCATTGTTTGCCAGTCCACGTCCGTCGCGTCTCACATCTTTCATAAACAAGGCCGTATGGGTAGCCGAACGAATGGCATTCAGGTAATACAGTTCTTTTTTACCTCTGCTGTAGTTCCTGAAATTGCCGTCCAGGTCTTCAACGAACCCCGTTTCCGGAGTCCTCCATTTATATTCCTCTGTCCATTTTCCATATTCAAATTCGATCCAGTATCCCCAGTCGTCTTTGGTTAGTCCGTCAGAAGTACGATCAACATAGTCCGGACCTGTCACTGCCGTGAGATACCAGGCATAAGCATATCCCTCTGTACGATTAACCGTTGTTTTAAAGAAGCCGTTTTTAGTCTGATCGTGCGCGGTATTCTCTGTATAGTATTCTTCGTCAGAACTATAAACCGGCAATGCGTAGTGATACGTCACACCTGAAGGGTTTGTGATCTTGAAAGCGCCAATTTGAGAAGCACTTTTTTCTCTTCTATCAAAACCCTTTGCATTCGGTTTTTTCACAGGACCACTGTCACCACTGGCCAGAAGAGCCTCATTGGTATACCACACCACGTTGCTTGCCCTGCCCAACTTGTTAAAGGCTGTTTTGGTGCCTGAAAATGCAGGGTCCGTCGTTACTTTGTTTTCATTGAAGGTCAGCGACAAAGGTCCGGAACCTGATCCGAAGTATTCTCCGCTGCCTGATTCATCATATTGAAAGGTATTGCTGAACTCATTCACGAACATGAACTCCGGCTGAAAGCCATTAGCTGGTAATGCGCCCTGTGTACCCGTATATTGTTTTGTAAGATACTTTCCGAATTTGTTCTTCTTGTTCTTCCGGTACAGCGTGCCCACCAGGTCGTACGGTTTGATCTGCCCGCCAGTGCCCTGGCCCATAACAATATAATTATCTGTTGCAGGCAGCGTACCGCCCTGCATGACCTCGTTGCCGATGCCAAACTTGGGAGTATTTATCAACGATGAAGGATTGTCAGGGCTTGATGCTTCGAACATATCATATACATCATGATCGTGCGTATCGAAATAACTCTCTGATGTCTCAGAAGATGGTATGGGATATAACGCACCGTTTACGACATCGCTCTGTGATTCTTTGATATAATATCTCGTAGCATTATCGCTATAGTCGAATACAGGGGAGATCAAGTGCAACAATCCGTCTTGAAAGGATGAAAGGTTTGACTTGGGAGGCTCTACCGTTACGTTGCCCGATTTGTTGAGGTGACTTCCAGTCAAACCGATGCCTGCCACGGAGACTGACGTGGTGCCATCCGAACCGATAGAAGCACCCAATAAAGAGATCGATCCTGATGTCATCGGCGAATTACCATGACCAAAACGCGCAGATACACCACCTCCAAGACCGCTTGAGTATCCTCCCATGGACATGGTGGTCGTCGTACCAAGCCCCACTGCTGCTCTCGAACCGCTATACGCCGCCTGGTCACCAACGGATATCGACGAACCACCTACTGGGTCGCGTGTAGCACCAATATTGCCGCCAACGCTGAAGCCGTTGCCAAAACTATAACCAAAACCTGCACCGGTAAAACCACCAGATCCTGAGCCGCGGTAAGTATCATTAGTTTGTATGATGCCACCGCTCAACGTAACACCCCACCATGAAGCGCTTAGCCCCATCGTGACCCTATCCGTCGTGCCTCCTACCCAGCTTTCGTTCACCAGGCTGCTCACAGACCGCCAGTCATCAGGATAGCCACTGGCCGCGCGTTGAATGGAACCGGTATTGATATTCCATCCAAGGCCCACCCACGAAGCATCTTCTGCAGGAGTGATTCCGGCATGATAAGCAATAGACACCGGGTAGCTACCCCCCGGCCCGGGCACTTCCAGGAGCGGAAGGTTATAAACCATATCACCTGTTTTGAGATCTACCATCTCGGAGGTATCCACAGGCTCAAAGCTGCTGGCTTCGGGAGCCGAAGGCCCCGATGTGAGCGCCCATGAAAGAGTAGGAAATGTAATGTTAAAAATCGTTTCGAGGACCAGGAAAAGTGCAACAGACTTTAGAATGACGCGATTACGTATCATAGATTGAAGGGTCTTAATAAATCTTACAGGTACAGGTAATTTACATATAGTGTAAGGCAGTCGTCGAAACTCCAAGCTGCCTTCTAATCCCCTTTCAATACCCGTCAATAGTCACATCGTAAACCTTGCCTACTGAAAAAGGACTACGGTATACTCCTTTTTGACTACGATCATTTATCCGAAAAAGAATTGCTGTTAAGTAAAGTATTTTATCCGGATTGGTATAAGAACAATACTATTTATTACTCGAAAAATCGACGGCGGGTATTTCTTCCATTTCTTTTATTTTAAATCTGAATCGCTGATTCCCCAACCCGAGTCCAAATTCATTCAGGTTAAACTGTACCCACTCTTCATCTTTTGCTTTTTCCCTGTTGAAAACAAACAGAACATCAGTGCTTTTGTTGAGACCGTATGTGCGGTTGAGCATCGAGTCGCCAACGGGAATGGTATCTAGCGCAGTAGTGAGTGTTACAAAATCTGCCATGCGAAACGAAAGCGTTTGTACCAGCTCGCTGTATTGCGCGCCACCGGACTGGTGCAAAGCCTCCTTATCGTTAATGGAGAGACTGAGAATAAAATAGAAGTACCGGTCATATTTGTCGCGCAGCGCTGCTATTCTATTTACATCAATGGGATTGTCACCTAACTCCTGGTGTACCCAAAGATCAGTGGGCCTGTAAATAACGCTAATATTGGTTTTTCCCGCAGAGAAAGATTTTTTCAGTCCGTGATCTTCATCTGCAATATAGGCCGAGAGCTCTTTCGGCGAGAGTCGGTCAGGCGTGCAGGCCCCGAACGTGAGCAGTGAAAATATTATAAACAAAGACTTGAAGATAGATGCCATGTGTTGCATACCTGTCAAAACGATTTGAATTTTACTGACCGGCGTATTCTTTGTTCAAACCTTCGAGCACTTCTTCAGTGATGTCAAGCTTTTCATCGGCATAGGCGAGATTGCCATAATCGGTGGCTGCCAGTATAATCGTGTAGCCGTGCAGTACCCCGTATTTTTTAAGATAGGCATTTACCTGGCTCACAATCTCGCTGGTCATTTTAGCATCCTCCTGTTGTGCCTGGTTGTTAGTAGCCTGCTGATAGTCGGCAAACTGTTTTTGCCTGGTGCGGATCAGTTCCTGGCTGAGCTGGCGCTCTTTTGCCGACATGCCGGCGCTCTCCTTCTCGTATTTGAAGATCTCCCGCTGCATCTCGATGGCCAGCGTATCGATGTTCGCTTTCCAGGCGCCGGCCTTCTTCTGGTAGGCTGCGCGGGCAAGCTGCATGCCTTTATAATTATTGAGTAGTTTGGCGGAGTCTACATAGACCACTGTACGGCTTCCAGTGAAATAAAATACACCGAGGGTGATGATCAGCACGGTGTTGAGGATCGCCAGCGCTTTGAAAATAATAGCGTTTTTCATTTGATGGATAAGGGGCTAGGCAGTGAGATCATGAAACAGCCCAAGCCTTGAGAACCGCATACAAATGTTGTTTTATGAAGAGGGTCAGGGCTATCAGGCTTTTACAAAAGCTGCAAAATAGCGCAAAATTTCAAAAAGAAAACATGAGGCAGGCATAAAGGGAACAAAGAGGACAAACGTTAGACATCACCTTTAGAAGGTTGTGAATATTGGGTAGTACATTGCTAAAAGAAATAGCATTAGGACTCAGTTCTCAATACCTAAGTCCTAATGCCTCCGAAGGATTCCTTCGGACAATGCCTAATACCTTACCGGATATCTTCCAGTTTGTTGCTGATCAGTGTTTTCAAATGTTCGCGGTGAGCTTTTGTGGATATGTTGCCCGCTGCGAGCTGTTTGCTTTTAATGTCTTTCAATAGGTAGACGGCCATCGATTTTGCTGTGTGCATGTAGTTCATGTTCGATGAGATGTCGATCAGTGTTTTCACATACTCTACCTGCAGGTTCTGACGGAAGGTGTTTACATTACCGGATTGGTCTGCCGCAAAGATACCGTTGGTCAGATCTGTCATGAACTCATCGAGTGCATAAGCGTTGCCATACAATTGAGAGTCGACTATCCGTTGCAGGGTGTTTTGATGAAGGAGGTGTTTTAGAATGTTCTTCTGAGCGGAGAGCACCCGTTCGTGTATTTTGGGGTCTTCAGGGCTGGAGAAGAAGTTAAAACCTCTTCGCTGCTGCGCCAGGTAATTGTATAGCTCGCTGGGAGCCTTGAAGGCGTCAGGTGAAAATACATATTTATTCAACGCATTGATCGCACGTTTCTGATCAGCGTAAGCAACAGGCGTGTAGGGTTTTGAAGATCCCACCTGCCCGATCATAGCGCGGTCGACATAGACACCGCCAATGAAACGGGAGATGACAGTTGCTGCCTGATCGTATTGACTGTTAAGGATGTAATATGCCTGCAACAGCTCCTGGTAGGATTTGCCTGACGTATTGTATTTCTGTTTTACTTTCTTGGTCAGATTGTTTACTAATTCAAAGCGATCGATGGAATACCGGATCTGGTCGCTTGAATGGTCTCCCGTGTTTACCCGCGGATCGATCGCTTTTCCAGGTGCGCGCATATCATCGGCGTCGTTTCCAAAGATCAGCTCAGGCTGGGTGGACTTTGCCAGGATAGCATTGAGCTCATCCTCATTATTCACAGGCTTGTATCCAAATTCGATGGCCCATTCATCGTACGGTCCCACTGCAGGTGAATAGTAGTGCCCCTGCTTGCTGCGATCTGGTGTAACGTTGATGGCGATGTAATCCATAATGGAGCCTGCCAGCGCCTTGCCATTGATAAAGTCTTTATCATAGAGCTGATCGGGAGTAAACATCTGGCTTGCCTTCATATTATGGTTAAGCCCCAGGGTATGTCCTACTTCATGCATGATGAGCTCCATCATAGACTCCCGTTTCATCCCGACCACTTCCATGTCATTCGCCTCTGCAGCCATCAGGGCCACGGAGCCAAACAGAGTATTCTCGTGCATCAGTTCACCAAAGGAGCAAAAGTGTTGATCGTTTATATCTCCCAGCGGGGCGTGCTCCTGGTAAGCTGAACCGCTCAGGTGAAACAACTTGGTGTTTTTTACGCGGTTGGTGAAGTGTACAAACTCAAGCATGATATCAGCGCCAAGGATCTGCCCGGTGCGTGGGTTGACAAAGCTGGGTCCGTAGCCACCGAATGGAGGATTGGGTGAAGAGGTCCAGCGCAGCACATTGTAGCGGATGTCTCCGGCATCCCAGGGAGCGTTATCGGGCTGCACGTTAACCACCATAGCATTTTTGAAGCCTGCTTTCTCGAAGGCTATATTCCATTTGAGCACACCTTCTTTAATGACCTCCCTGAATTCAACCGGTGTGGTGTTTTCAATCCACCATACAATAGGTTGCTCGGGTTCCGATACCGCTTCACCTGGATTTTTCTTTTTCAGGTTCCAGCGGTGTATCAGGTCACGATACGGTGTTGCGCCGGTACTGGTCATATCGTTTGTTTGGGTTGTGAAGTACCCCACGCGCGGGTCGTCAAAGCGCGGCTGGTAATCGTTCTGCGGCATGCGAATGAAGCTATTCAATACCTGGATGCTTATGTTGCGGGCGTCGGTCACTCCCTCTGAGCCACCATTAATAGGTGCTTCCTGTGAGTAGACGTATTCCACCAACACATCACTGTTTTCCGCATAGTTCTTAACATCGACAATCTTGGTCTTATCTTTATCCAGGGTGCCAAGTGAAAATGCAGTTGCAGGAGCATTGGGATTACGGGCAGGTTTAATCTGTTTCAATGTTTCTTTTAAGAATAGCCCATCGCATTTGATGAGGTAGCTTTTTTCTTTTGTATCACTGGCCTCTATCTTTTCACTTAGCATTACGGAGTGACTGATATTGGCACCGGCCGATCTGCTTAATGCATTGTTCGGATCGAAATATGCTCTTGTATTCTCCTGTATAAATTCGATCTTATCAAAGTATTTACGGATGGTGAAAATGGTTGATCCCAGGTAGTTACCCTTAAAAAAGCCAACATCGTCAATACCATTCATGGCATGAGAGAACAGAATGAATTCCTGGTTGAGCTGGTTTTCTTTAATGAGCATTCTCACGGTGCCGGATACAGTATCCTGATACACCTGAAACAGTCCCGGAATGCCTTTGCTGCTTTTGACCAGTTCGGCTATGGTCTTTGTCTTATCCTTCTCCTTATCGGGGGCGGGTGGAGTGGGTGCAGCTTCTTTCTTCGATTTCTTTTTTTGGCTTAAACCCTTTTGGGGAGCCGCTATAAACGCTATAGCAAGTATCCATAGCAGGGGGATGAAACACTTGTTTTTCATATTAATCTAAAATCTTAGTTAAGACGCAATTTAATAACTGCGGACTACCATTTTCAATTGTAATGTAAGATTGGTGTTTCGGTGCGGAATCTTTATCTGAAAGGCTACTTAATAGTTTTCGTGGTGTGAGTTGGGAAGGCAGGAGCAGAAAGCTGAAAGCAGTGCGGTGTTGGTACTTGTCTGTTTAGCATAAATTAACCTCATCCCCGGCCCTTCTCCGAGGGCGGAGAAGGGTGACTGTACCTGCTTAATTTGTACGAACTTTACATGCACTACGTATCTACACTATCCAAAAATAATATACTATACCCCTAAATTTCTGTGTATAGACTAGCTATAAGAAAGAATGATACGCTTTGATTATAGCTGTAACCCGATTGAATAGCCGGGCCAGAACATGGCCTGGTAATCCCGGAGCTTTCCCACCGAGAATGTTTTGCTGCTGATGGCGAAAGCGGATTCGGGAATGCGGGCATCGCGAACGAAATAATTCAGAGCGACTCCGGCGTAGCGGTAAATAGATTTAAAGCGTTTCAATCCTTTTCTGCCCCATTCAAAATGCAGGCGGGAGACGAGGTTGAACTGCTTATCGATTTCTTTCCATTCGCGGTTGAGGTGCAGGAAGCGGATGCCGTACGTGAGCACGCGAAGCTCGTTTCGCTTGTCGAGGGGATGCATGGATGCTTTGTTGAGCAATATCTTCTGAAAGCCCCATCCGAAGCTCCATGTGTTATAAGAAGGATGGTATCCGAAGGCCAGCGCGTTCTGGTTGAACTTCTTATTGTTCTCCGTAAAGGGCATACCGACGGGGCCAGCTGCGTTCCACGTACAATTCTGGCAATTGCCTGTTGTGTACTCGATGTTAATGGGAAATATCTCATTGAAGTGTGCGCGAAAAACAGATCCAGCAGAACCCAGATTCAAGAGTCCAATGGGAGTGCCGGCGTCGGCAAACTCTTTGGTTTTCTCCTTAAAGAAATTGATAAGACCGATCTGCGTGCCCCTGGCCTCTCCGCCGAAGTTGATGAGGCCAATCTGTGTTCCGTGCATACGCTTGCTGAAATTGAGCAACCCAATCTGCAGAGATCGTTCGCTGGTGTGGGGCGTTGAGTTCTTCCCCCGCATGTAGCGCGCTTTGTTGATGAGCGCGATCTGTGTTCCCGCGAGGTAATTGTCTGTATAGTTGAAAAGGCTACTCACCTGGATGCCGGCCATCGATCCTTTGGCGAGATTATAAAAGCCCGCGAGGTGAACACCCACAGAAACACCGCCTGTGCTGTTGCCGATGCCTGCGAGCTGAAGACCATTGAAATCACTGCCCACATGATTGAGCGCACCGGAGATCTGTGCCCCGGTAACATGGTTGAGAACGTAGTTAAGAAAACCAGCGAACTGGATACCTTTGTTGTTTACCACAAAGCCCTCGCGGATGAGCGAGCGTTCTTCCGACTGCGTGAGATTAACAAAAGCATTGGTGCCAATGATATTGGCCAGCCCTGCGAACTGAAGACCGGAAGAGCTCTGAAAGTGTGAGTTGGTGATCACCCCTATCTCCAGCGTACGATTGCCGGCAGTGAGTCCGCCAAAAAGATTGAGTGAGTACCGGTTGATGTACGATCCGCTGCTGATGCCATTGCTACTAATACCGGGAAACAGCGAGAACTGAAAGGTCTTTTCGTAGATGCGTACCTTTCGTTTTTTCTCTTCTTCCTGTCCGAAGGCAATAACCGGTATGAGGGCCACATAAATGATGACTCTGCTTAGGTAAGGGGGTGAGGGCATTTTTTAAATTCTGCCTTAACAACGGGGAGCCAACGGCTTTATTGTCATAAAGCAAATCTCAAATAACAAAAGACAAATCCCAAATAAGCTCCAAATCCCAATAACCAATAACCAAATTCCAAAAGGCCCCGATACTATCGGGGTCGATTATTCGAGCTTGGTTATTATTTGTGCTTTGGGATTTGTCTTTTGTAATTTCTTAATTATGGGGTGTTCCCGGAGACGGGTTTGTACTCTTCTCATACACTTTGAAATCCGTTGCCCAAAGTGATTCGTTCTTCAGCAGTGGATTTTGACCTACGGGTGTTTGGTCCAGTCTGCCGTTGCCGAGGCTTCTGTATATCCCATATTTATGACGGACATACGAAGTTCCGCTGGGCCACATATCGATGTTGGTGTCTTCAAAGTCGAGCAACACAGCTCCATCGCTTACGCGGATGATCTTGCAGGCGTAGTAACCACTGTGTGCATAATGTATTTCTTCGCGCACCTGAACCCATTCGTTGTCAAAATCTGCTAACGGTACGTTGTTCACCATTGTGCCCTTGTCGGTAGTGGCACCATCGATGGTGTGAATGATCTGCAATCGCCTGTTGGAACCATTGCTGTTAGCGCGTGGCGTAAGGGTGATGATCGGCGCTCCGTTGTTCGGGCCATCCTGTGCTTTTAGCTGGTGGATGTGGCAGAAACTTGTTGTGGGCTGAAAGCCTGAAGGAAGTTTAAACTTCCATTCGAGTACCTGCCATTCGTCGTAGTTGCCCTGAACTTTTGCCCATGTGGTGTTATTGGTGATGGACTTCATTTCATTGCGCTGGCGGTCAACGGTGCTGGAATTGCAGCGGTCTCCATCGATGACAGGATCGATATGAATGTCGAATTGAAATACAGGTTTATTGAACGTAACATCCTGCACGACACTTCCGTGTATACCATTGCTGTGCCCGCCATAACCACCGGTGCAATTGGGATGTTCGGAGTCATCGTATCCGGACTGCTTCATGTAGGTGTTGATCTGGTTGTAGTTACTCCCGAACATCGATGAATCTGCATCCAGCGTAGACGTAAGGGTGTATCCGTCCAACTCAGTTTCTTTTGAATCTTCAGCAATAGTAGTTTCGCCGGGAATGGTATTTTCTTCGTTAATGGCTTCGTCCCTACAACTTTGTGCAATAAGGATACATAGGAATAAAATTCCTGAGAGTCTGTTTTTCATTGGTGTCCTGGTTTAGTCAATGAAATAGACGAGAGGAAAGAGATTATCCCTGACAAATGCTTTAGGTTACCTTAGCGATTAGGAACCTATTAGTCGTCAGACCACTTCGCGCAACAGCGGTCAGACGACTCTTATCTGCGGATTACCTTAACGATCTGTACTCTTTTGTTGCAGTGGATTTGCAGGATGTATACTCCTGAAGGAATTGCGCTTACATCGATACGGTTTTGCTGAAGAGAAATACTTTTTACCTCCACTCCTTTTACATCGGTGAGTTTGATTGCCTGGACCGGATGGGCGCTTTCCAGTGTTATCCAATCGGAAGATGGATTGGGATACACGCTGATACCGAAGTGTTCACGCTCTATACCTGCGACAACATTTACTTTTACGATTCTGCTTATGGACGGAGCGGGTTTAAAGTTACCGTTACCTTGCTGTGTTGCCGTGATGGTGGCCTCTCCAGGCCCGACGATATGCAACATGTTTCCGGAATGAATGGTAGCGACGGATGCATCGCTGCTGGTGAACGTAACGGGAAGTGACGATGTGGATGTTGCCATGACCGGAAGGTCAGCATCACCCATGAGTAGTTCGGGCAGGTCATTAAAAGTTAAGTATTGATATGCCCTGTTTACGGTAAGTGTTTGTTGAACCGGAGCAGCTTCATTATATAAGTCGTTCCCGGATTGGTATGCTGTAATGATCGTAGTGCCTGCTCCAACGATCCGGACTTTGTTGTCGACAATTTTGGCTACCGCAGTATCGGCGCTTACCAGTGTAACCGGCAGACCTGACGACGCCTGCATCGAAGGTGTGAACGGAGCATCGCCGAATGTTCTGGCCGGAAGAGATGCAAATGTGATGGACTGATCAAAGGATATGTGAGGAACAATGACTGTCTCTCCTACCGACAGGTTGACCACGGCATTGTTTCGCGTCACATCTACTGTAACGGGCTCCTGCATTACCGGCTCATCAAGCTCGAGCGCTACCACCAGATCAAAGACCTCATCTGGCAACCCGGTGAATTCATAGTTACCATCGGCATCGGCCATGGTCACTTTTACAGGCTCTCCGGATGGAGAAAGAAGCACAACAGGGAATCCTTCGACTTCTTCTGAGATCTCATCAATCCGCTGAGAAGCTGTCTTTTTACTCCTTGACGCCGAAGCAGGGGTGTTGATGTTACCACTGATCTTTTTTGTTCCGGAAGCCATGGGCACTATTTTCAGTACTTCCAGCACAGTGTCCACGTCGTGGTTCAATGAAAAGAAGCAATACTGCTCCAGGGTCACAGTTTTCCCCAGTATAGTGGGAACATATTGAGGATACGTAACAGGGTTAGGAATATAGAATAATGTATGCGAGCGATAATCGGTAAGGAACGAAAAGGTATTGGACGATGTGAATAATGTTTTATTAATAAAGCTTACTTTACCATCATCATGCTTCTGGTAAAGAAAAAGCTTGCCATGTTGATTGGCACACCGTCTTCTCCCTCGATAGTTCCCGATATGGCGAAAGTAGGCATGTCAATATTCAGCTCCAGTTCGAAAGGGCCCGGGCCATAATAAGGCGATGTACACGTGATCGTCACATCATACTGACCGAATGGCAGCGGCGAAGACAGGGTAAGTGGAATAGTAGAATTATCCGTAGCACCCGGAGCAAGATTTAGAAGCTTTGTAAAGGAAAGATTTTTTACGGTTTGCCCGGTGCTGTCTTTTATAACTACATCGAAAGAGAAAACATCCGATGTCCACTCCTCTTTGTTAAGAAAAGAAGCTTCCAGTAAAAAAGAAGTATCTGTATTATCATATGTTCCTGTGAACGTAGCATGCGTGATCGAGATTTGACCTCCCTCCGCTATTACGGTTACATCAGGCGCTGATGAAATCAATACATTATTACCATAATTCGATTCCGGCAGCATCATACTTCCGACGGTAAAAATCAGATAATAATTTCCCGGAGGTGGCTCTTCAGCGCCATAAGGAGATGATGCTCCAAAGAAACCGAATCCTGAACCATTAGGGCCAATGTAAGGAGTTGTATGCTCATCCGGGTAATATGGGTAAAAAACAAAATCATCATCACTGAGTACTTTATCGACCGAAAGACAGGCCTGTACGGAGTAAGCATTGGTTCCTGTGTTACTATTATTGAGGATATTATAATTGACAAAGAAATAACCATTATCATAAGACGCATAAGCGAAGGTTGGAGACAGGTCAATAGTACCCGCCCGGCCGATGGCTATTGCCGCGGAGATGAAAACATTATCGGTTTCATCTGTTTCGTCGAAATCGTCACCGGAGTCGGCTTTTCCGATGACAAAATACTTTCCCGGTGATATATTCATCGGAACAGTGAAATCGCCGATATACTGGCTATATTCATTACCCTGAAAAATATCAGGTCCATCCAGGAAATGTCTGTACTGCCCTAACAACTCATCCGTATCGTCAAGAATTTCATCTGAGCTTAGATAAAATTTATTGTATAAAACACTACTCGTATTAGTCGACCCGGTATTGACTATTTCATATTCCGGCATGATGCGTTCGCCAATATGGAAAAGTGTATCGCCAGGGTAGTAATAATCTGAAGAGTCTACAGTAAGAGAATTGAACTTCCAGTCAACGTCAGGCGGGGTAATTGTAACATTATTCACAATGAAGAGGTTATTGTCTTCATCTGTTTCCGCAACCACCCGTTCATAATCCAGTTCAATGATCAAGTAATAGCTGTCAGCCGGAATATCATAGTTGCCTTTGAACTCCATGGGAGCGGACTGTCCGACGCCTAATCCTGTTCTGACAGCGGATGCAAGAACGAAGTCACCGGAACTGACAATGTTGTCTTTTGAAAGGCGGGCGCGGGCTGTAAATTGTTTACTAATTCCAACGATCCCCGTGTTTTTTACTGTACATGTAAAATTGATCTCCTGATATCTTATAAATGTGCCGGGACCATCATAGCTCGTAGTGATGAGATCCTGCGCAAAGGAAGAAACGGACAATAAAAGAAAGGATAGGGTTAGCCACCTGAGCATAACAAGAGGGATTATAGCAGCAATAATAGGCTACCCATATGATTTAAAGGAATACTTTTTGGTGATTATCTTACACGGTTTCAGAATGCCGGGGGCTATTACCGTCCATGTATGTTGAAACAATAGTCCTTTTTAAGTATCGCCGCGTTTATTTCTTAAAAAACCTCCATCTTTGTGACACCCGTCTTTGCCGGAATGCGTATACATGGCTCTAATCGCAGATAGTAAAGATCCCGTTTCAGATTACGAATGGAGCTACGAACTCACTTAATAAGCAACTAAACTACTCCGTATCTAACCAAGAGCTCTCAAAGAATCAGGGCTTTACCCATTTCAAATACTTTTGATAGATATAGTTTGAGGCTTTCGAAATTGCCAGCTTTGACCATCACCTCATCCGCGCCCAGGGCTTTGAATTCTTCGGTTTGTCTCTCGCTTACTGACCCTGAGTAGATAATAATCCGCGTGTCAGTGTTATTGATCAGTTTTTTAATTTTAATAAGACACTCTTTGCCGCCAAGGGGATACATGAATCCATCAATAAAGATCAATTTGGGTAGTTGCTTAAGGCTGCCAATGGTGTTGTCAATGTTTGAAGAATTATTTTCGACAATGCAGTTGATTGATGGCATTAGTTCATTCACTGCCTCACAAAAAAATGAAGTATCCTCCGGGTCATCATCTATTATCAGTATGTCCATTTCTTAGTGCTCAATAGTATAACGTTAACGCTCAATGCTTAGTTTGCTTATTCGTGGAAAGGTAACCCATTAAAACAATTTCATCGTGTATAATTATTTGCCCATGCTAGCGCTAACAACGTGGCATGATTTTTTTATAAGCCCATTATCTTCTTTGATAATATTCATTATCGGCCCAATGATCCGAATTGCTGCTCTCTATCCAATAGAAGGATTGAATGAAAGTTGCCGATAGTATCCTTTCTGAAAATTCTTTTTTTTAAATATTCTGTCTGTAACTAATCCTACTTTGTCAACTTAAAAAAGTGGGGAAAGTTGCGTCCAACGGCCTCGGACGCTTATCTTTCCCCTGTT
>JAULBY010009204.1:0-25898 GCA_032358315.1 Ophiocytium majus
AGGCAACCGAGCTCATCGTAAGCCGCTGTAAACTAATATGTACACCGACCTATTATTGGGTGGGCCGGAGGAAGTACACCAGGTAGTATAATACAGCTATGTATGCATACAGAATGCAGCGTACTATACGCCCCAAAAAGGAGGAGAGTTGTGGCGTACATGCCATACCAGTACGTTCTCATGGATACATAAATTGCCTCTACTGAAATGCCAGTTTATAATATGGTATGGCGTGTAATCGAAAATTCATACACTCTGTGACCCATCGCTATTCACAACAAAGTTTATTACGTGCACAGCGCTCGGCGCACCTCGCCGCGGAAGTTGGTGGGCACGCCGCCCATGTTGTAGTGCACGGTGGGCAGCACGGGGATGGGCTGCTTGGTGACGTCCACGCCCGCAAAGATGGCGGCGAGCTCGGAAATGCCCGGCAGGCGCTCGGCCAGCAGCTCCTATAACCGCCGTAACCAGCACATTGGCAATTACATGTGGACAGTTGCAGTGAAGAAATGAGCGTTTGGCGCGGCAACGAGGTGGTGGCGGTGCGCGCAGCCTGGCAGTGCTGCGCGGTTCTGCGACACATGCACTGGCGCGTGCTGAGGTTGTGAGGGCAAGCTGTGGATGTTGACAGTGCGTACCACAGAACACAAGCCAGCAGCTCCTGTAACCGCCGTAACCGACACGTGGGCAGTACATGTGGCCAGTCAGTCGCAGAGAGGAAATGAGCACTTGGCATGGCAATGAAGTGGTGGCGGTGTGCGCAGCCTGGCAGTGCTGCGCGCCCATGCGGCACACGCTCTGGTGCGTGCTGAGGCTTAAGGGCACACTGTTGGTTTGTTTATGCGCTGCGTGTAATGCCACAAGTGAGGCACCGCGCTGTCATGTGCCCCCTACGCCCAGGAGCTAAAGACATACCAAAAAGGAGCGCATAGGGGCTTCATTATGGGGGGGTCTTACCGCCGGCAGGTGGTCAAGGTGCAGGTGGATGTGGTCCTTGTTGGGGCCAACGCCGCGGCCCTCACGGATCTCCATCGTCATGGCGCGGGAGACGACGTCGCGGGAGGCAAGGTCCTTGGCGCTGGGCGCGTACCTGCGTGCGCACATGAGTTCCATACAAATAAGAGTATTGTACAGAGAAGTCAGATGACATGTCCGTGCGCACATTGACAACATATTACAATTTTGAGTGAGGAACGGCAGCGAATGCATGCATGTACATCGAACAGGAGCTGTTCGCAACAAGAGCACAGGTGCAATTGTATGTATACGTACTCACATCATAAAAACGCGCATAAAGTACCAATATTGCCATTCATAACAATGAAACATGCATAAGCTCTGCATATTACGAAAAGTACAGAGGTGCGGCCAAATGCGCATGAGCACATGCGGCATGTTGCCCAGTAAGGGCATTCCTGACGGCGCATGTGACATATATGCGCAGGCATGCTGTAGTAGTAGTACAAAAGGACAACTGCGGGCATGTTGCAATGAACCGAGTGGCACACATCTGTGCATGCAATAAATGCTGCGCACCTCTCCATGAAGCGCTCGCCCTCGCTGTTGCGGAGCATGCCGCCCTCGCCACGGGAACCTGCGCAGCAGCGGCATTGGCGCGTGACATGGTGTCAGTCGACAGGTGACGGCTATGGAATTCCAAACAGTCACTCGGAAGACCTACACAAGTGCATATTGTTATGCTGCATAGTATACTTCAAAGAGTAGTCACTTTGAAGGATGAAGCATCAACCAAAAAGTGGTCAAAACAGTTGCGCCGCGCAGGCACCCGAGCGCTGCCCTGTTCCATGAGAGTTGATGTGCATGACAAAAGGCCGTGCACACAGCGCTGCGCATGCACATGACTGACTGCGACAACCTCCTGACAGCAAGTGAGGACTCACCCTCGGTGATGAGGCAGCCAGCGCCGTAGATGCCGGTGGGGTGGAACTGCACAAACTCAGGGTCCTCCAGGGGGAGGCCAGCCCTGTGCTCAGCAGCAGGGGCAGCAGCACGCCAGCAGAAAAAGATTTGTTTATTATCCCTACGAAGGCGCCAAGTGCAACCCAGGCTAAATGAAAAAACGCACATAGGGACCATGCGCGCACGGTTACGTGCATGTAACTGCCATGTAACTGTCACCTGAGGGCCATGGCAGAGCCGTCGCCGGTGCACGTGTGCGCGGACGTGCACGAGAAGTACGCGCGGCCGTAGCCGCCGGTCGCCAGAACGGTGTTCTTGGCGCGGAACCTGTGGATGGAGCCTGCGCACCACCACCACAGCAGCAGCAACGGCAGTTACATGGCAGTTACATGCGGCAATATGAGTCGCTGGCGCCGTTGGAGGCGCAGGGGTGGGTGACACTCCTGCTGCTCTCTACTGGGCACTGCCGGCGCTCCCTGCACTGCTGAGAATCTGTGCTGCGAGACTCGGCATGGTGCAAAATCCTGGCGTATTTGGAAGAGGGTGCACGATGACAAGGCGCGCGACAGAAGCAGTGCCGGCGGCTGCAGCAGCGTGCGCTCTTGCGAGGCCAGCCGCCTATGGCTAGGGCACAGCACGGACAGAGGTCTGTGCATGCCCTGCCAAGCCGTGTATGTCGTTGTGGGTTGGGCATGGACAGCTGCCACTCTCACATAGTACCACACACGCTGCCTGTGACATATCAATGGCCGCTTCTTTTCAAGCGTGTGTGTACATACCACTGCTCACATTCCCGCACAGTCATTCAAGTGGTGCATACCCAGTGCATGGCACTCGTAATTTAGTGCGCTTTGATCTACTGTGTTATGCGGTTTTAGTGCCAGGTCCAGAGGCATGCTACTGGCCACTTGGTTGGCATAATGAATGACAATGTACACGCCACCATTTTGTTTAGTGCGGGCCGCACTTGAGCGTGGCTGCGAGGGGATTGACACTACCCCGCATTAGATTGCAAATGTCCTGTGAAGTGTGAATGCCCTGTATGCCGCTCACTGTCCTCCATGCACATGGCGGTCACACCCACGCACTGTCCATGTACACGCCACCATGTAGTTTAGTGCGGGTGATGCTCTAGTGTGGGTGTGAGGGGGTTGACGGTACCCCACAATGAGTTGCAAGTGCATTGCTATTTTTTTCATATGCCGCTCACCGTCCTCCATGCACATGGCGGTCACGCCCGCGCACTGCCCGTCGTCGGTCATGAGCAGGTCCATGGCAAAGTACTCAATGAAGTAGGACGTGTTGAAGGCCAGGGAGCGGCCGTACAGGGTGTGAAGCATGGCGTGTCCCGTCCTGCGAGCGCCGGCAGGCACATGGCACAAACACACAGTAGAGTTGATTTTTTGAAAGGGTGCCAGACTCTCGCCAGAGCGTCACCGGCAGTGGTGCCAGGCATGAATGCGCCGCAACTTGGACGCATTGCAAACCACACACAGACTTGGTTTAAGCGTGCAAGGCTACGGAACAAGTGTGACCTGTAACGGGCCCATGCGTCACGGCATGCAACCTGGTGCAGAATTGGAAAACGGGCAAGCTGCAAATGGCGGCAGTAGCGACTGCCAGCGGTGCCGCTTCTGAGATTCCTTTCCTAGCCCAGCGCCACACAAACAGTCACCATGGAAACGAACCCGCCATCCGCATCAGCAACATTTTACCACGGCATCGGCACCAGCAACAGCGGCGGCAGTGCTCAGCAGAAGCCAGAGAGGGGGCACGCACCGGTCAGCGGCGGCGGCGCAGCGGTACGCCTGCCCCCCCTTGCCAAACTCGAGCGACTGGCCGCCGAAGGCGCGCTGGTAAATCTTGCCCTCCTCCGTGCGCGAGAACGGCAGGCCATAGTGCTCCAGCTCCAGCACGGCGCGCGGCGCCTCCTTGGTCATGTAGTGGATGGCGTCCTGGAGGGTACAGTGATGTTGAAGTTTGTATATTAGTCATAGAGTTGAAGTTGGTGAGGATGGTCGTGGCATGGCGGTGTACAGTGCTGGCGTGGTGAGGATGGCTGGTGTGACGTGCACCAGCACGTGCCACTTGGTGTTTCGTGAGTGGCAGCTGCTTCGCAGACAGGAGTTCAGTGTTAGCTGGTCGCCCCTCTATTTTGAATTAACTGGCCCGGTGCTGTGATATTTGCAGGCGCATGTGTTTCCATCCCAAGGAGCAGCGCGCCACATGGGCATGCACAGTGCTATGCGCAGCGCTGAACTAATTGACAAAACATGTTACACCCAATGCATGGCATGTGCTCGCAGCTTTGAATAACCAGAGCTGTCGATATGTGCGAAGGTTCAACTGTACCAGCTACGAGTGGCGCGCACCTGCCGCCGCGCCAGATACAAGCCTAGTAACACACGGCGCCACACAAGTCACAACCGTACAACACAGCGCGCCCACCACAGTGCCAAAACCGCAGCCGCACGTGCAACCACTGCCCCCCCCCTCCCCCCCCCCTGCGCGCGCGCGCCACACCGCACCTGGTCTCCCAGCCAGTCGCTGCCCTTGACGGTGTCGTACATGTGCCAGCGCCAGTCGTCCTTGGTCATGTTGCCGAGGGCGGCGTTGATGCCGCCCTGCGCGGCGACCGTGTGTGAGCGCGTGGGGAACAGCTTGGTGATGCACGCGGTCTTGAAGCCCGCCTCCGCCAGGCCCATGGCCGCGCGCAGGCCCGCGCCGCCCGCGCCCACCACCACGGCGTCATACTCGTGGTCGACTGCGTGCTCAGCAGCGGGAGCGGCGGTTGCGGGCGCCCGAGCCGTGGAGGTGGCAAGGAGGGACAAGGGCAGCGTGGGGGGAGAGACAGGGGAGCAAGAGGGGGCAAATCGGCTGAGTGTGTTGCAGCAGGGGGTGAGAGTGCGGTGCAGGGGGGTTGGCGAGGGCAGGCAGTCAGCTGTTGTGGTGGGTGGGAGGGAGGGTACGCCAGCCAGCTGTTGCGGCCGGTGGGAGGGAGGGGAGAGGGAGACCGGCGGCGTCCGTGCATGGTGGTGGGGCTGATGCGGACGATGCTGCCAAACCCGCTGCTGCAGGGTGCCAGGGCAACTTATCTCCGCATAGGCGGCGTTCTACGCGCCAGCGGACGGCACGCTTCCACGGAAAAAGGCATCATTGCACCTAGAGGTCAGTTCTTGCAACGTTCCCATGCACAGGCGCCGCTGGCAATGCCAGTAGGGCACCCCAGGGGTGCTGGTGCAGCACCGAACTGCTGGCTGGCTGCTTTTGGTTTTGTGCAGCTGCTGTGTGCAGCTGCATCTGTTGCCCTACTCACCCACTGTGTACTTCGAGGTGACGGCGGAAGAAGACACGCCCGACGCAGGCTTGCCCGCGACCGCCGCTGCCCTGCAGCTGGCATGGAACGACCGGTTCTGCTAGCACAGGAGGCAGGGACCAGAGCAATGCAGGTGTGTGAGCTCAACTGAACGGAGCCTTTGTGTAAGCCCATGTGAAGGGGGCAGGGGGGCAGGTGCGGCTGGCGGGCAACGCAATGGCGCTTGCAAAGCAGCTAGACGGGAAGGGAGAAGGCACACAGAAGGAACACCAGCAGTGCAGCATGCAGCTGCCTGCCAGCAGCCCCCGCCACCTGCGGTGCGCCCACTACCGGAACTTCACTCCGGCTCCTTCACTGCCACACAGCGGTTGACGATGCCAGGATCCGGTAGTGGCAGGAGACGGCGGCACGCCGTCCAAGCCTCCTCAAAACTTGTGCCGGCAGCCTGGACACCACAGCAAGCCAACGCCAGGCGTACGGCAACGCCTGGTGGCTGGCTGGCGCCCCTGCGTCCCCCAAACCCGCGCCGGTATCTTCGCCAAGCCGCTGGCCTAAAGTCTGGCAAGCAGACGCACACAGCGGAGTTTGGGCACGTGCCTTCAGACATGCCCCGGCCGCGCGCCCGCCGCGCCGCAACACGTCCGAGCGCAGCATGATCACCGTGGCCTCAGCCTAGCTCCTCACTTGCTGTCCTGCCGCGTGTGTGTGTTGGCCTAGCGTCTCGGGTGTGTGTGTGCTCCCTTTCCATCTTTGACTCAGTGGATCTTCTCAGGTGCTGCTCAGCAGTGGCGGGTAACGTTCACAAAATCCCGACACACCCTGTGAAAAACGGAAAGGGACAAGGGGCTGGAGGGCAGCAGCCAGCGGCTGTGCTGGTGGGGGGGCAGCCAGCGGCAGCGAGCCAACGGATATGATATATCCACCTGCTGCAGCGGCAGCCGCGTGCCGTGCGTGTTGGGCAGCCCTGGGGGATCCGGAGGAGCGCTCGGCACTAGCCGAAGGCTGCGCTCGTGCGGTGCGGGGAGGACGAGTCTCGCGGCTGAGGCAGGTGCGTCGCCTCTACGTCGTACAGGGAGGGAGGAGGCGACGAGGGAAGGGGGGGTTGGCCTCCAGCCGCGCTGAACAAGTGCTAGCTAGTTCCCAAACTTGTTGACTCGGACCTTGACAAACTGGCAAACTGCCGCTCACTCATCCGTCGCGTCTGGCACTGGTGTGCCAAAACTGCTGAGGATTTGAGCCCCGCCTGCTGCAAGGTGAGCCTTAGTCTTATAATTTTGAGGAGGGATGGGGGAACTATATCAAACCTCCTTTGATGATACTAAAGACCTTAAAACTGACTCGCAAAGTACCTAACAAACTTCAAAGTACACAGTATCTCCTCCTTGATAATCTGAAGTTCGAATGCCCCATCCTACTGAATTGATCCTGAGTAGCTAGCGCTGATTTACTACTTGTTGCTGCACGCACCTTGTGTGTTCCAGGCTGTTTGCACTTGCCAGGTGTTCGGAGTGTCAGCTGCCTGCAGACACTGTGACTCCATAGTATGCAACATGTGGCGCAGTGCGTCCTGGTGTGGCTCAACGTTGGATGTTTGGGGTTGATTAGTATGCAGCAATAAGAGTGGATGCAATGTGTACAATGGTTGCGTGTACGCTCGTGGTGTGTAGCATAATTATGCTGTGCGGGACTGGGGGGTTGTAGAGGGGGGCTGCGGGGGAGGGGGGTGCGGTGGGGTGCAGTGGCGTGGGAGGGGTGAGGAAGGGAGAGGTGAGGGGCGGTGTAGTGTGAAAAAAGTCTGCAATGCATCTTTGTTGTCGGTGTGTCTTGGCTGTACGGGGTATCTTACCATAACAATGGTGGAGGCATGTGCACGTATGGTGTAGCAGTGAAGAAGCGTGTTTGCTGTGGGTGCTTGTTGTGGCTGGGCGCCGTTTGTGAGGAATACAATCAACACCGAGGGTGGATGCCATGTGATTGTAGGCTTGTGGCGTGTAGTTTGTAGCAGATGGTGGCCAATACTGTTCAGAGGAATAGGCAGCTGACGGGTCAGAGTGCTCTTTTGTCAAACGCTGCTGCAATCTTGTGTGGCTGCGGTACTGTCTTACTGCACTCCATGTGTAGACACCTAGATATGGTGTTTGCTGCTGCATACTGCGGCGTACTACATGCAGTGTATTTCAAGGCTGTATAGCTTGCGTACGCCCATGCCGTGGCAGAGGAGCGCTGTAGGCTTGCAGGTACATCCTGTCAGTGTACAATCAAGGAGTAAGTAGAGCTATCGTCCCCCACGATGCCCTGCACCTTGTTGTGGCGTGGGGTTAGCGTGGAGCATTGCATGCCCCAATGCGATATCAAGTCGTCTGTTAAAGGTCTGTTTCTAGCCATCTATGCAACCTGGAGTCTCGCGTGAAGTGTAGTTGCTGTCGCCCGCCTGCTGCCTGCCAATTGTCCGCCAGACAGGTGGTTGCACCTACGTGCACATGTCAGCGCCGCGAGTGGTGCTGTCACTGATGGCAACATCATTGAGGTTCATCTTAATCGTGTAGACTTGCATGAAGTATGCTGTCAAGGTGCTGGGCTGCCGACATAGCCGTGCTGCATGGCCAACGGGGAGAGTATTGTGTGCCGGCTGGCTCCCCACATAAGTAACTCCCGGGCTGCTGCCGAGGCACCTGCTTGGTACACTATAGGAGTACGCGTTGATTGCCAGTGCTCAGCAACAGCCGGCCAATAGCTGCAAAGGGCTCGCCTCGCCCAAGGCACCACAGCAGGTGCGGGCTGTGGTGCTCTGGCAATGTGCAGTGTGTGTGCTGCTGTGCTGGTGGTGTTGTAACTTAGGCCAGACAGGGTTTTTGGGCTGGGGGCTGGGCGATTTCAATGTGTGTTGAGTGTCCAGCTTGTTGGTGGGATGGTCTGGCGTGCGTGCCTACTCTACATCGGGTGCCACATGCACATGTACATTATGCGCGCAAATTGTCACACTGGGCTTAGACAAACATTTCCATGCTTGCCAGGCGAGGTTCAACCAAACCAGCCGGCAGCGGTATCTTGTCATGTTCATGCATGTGCGTTGTGCTTGTTGCACTGTTTTCGTGCCAGCCATTGTAGAGCAATGCGGGGGCCGGGGGGGTGAGGATATCATACCAAAGTGCACAATATCAGGCACGGCATGAGGCTTTGCCCAGAATGGCACAGTCAGGAATCAATGTCAGCGAAGCTAGGGTGGAATTATGGTGTTGGTGGGGTTGCGAAATGATGGTGTGTACGTTCATGTGGCAACAGCACTGGGTAAAGTGGGGGAGACAGTGTTGTGGTGCGCCAACTGGCATCTACGCACCGCCCGGTAACGATGGCGTTTCTGAAAAACAAATACCTAACTGGTGTGCGGCCTCCAACCTTACCGCGCACGGTCACCACCAACTTCGCTACCAATGGCTGCGGTTTACACCTGTGCCCAGTGCCGGGGAGTGCACTACATCATTTGAGCACGCTGATGCTGACAGCGCTGGGGGGGGGGGGGGGGGGGGGCACGCCACACTGACTGATGCCTGCTGCGCCTCAGCACTGGTGGCAGAGAAGCTTCGAAGGGTGAGAGCACCCCACCTCTGGCGCTACAGTTACTTGACTACGTGCGCATGTTGCGCTTCAACACTGCGGTTCGCAGTGCTGGGGAGGCACAAAACATGCCGCTGCTCGTCCTCGGGTGGCTAACATACTAGAAGCGCTCCCGTCATGCAGTGCACTCGGGCCATGGACGATGGTGGTGGCAGCAGGGAGAAGGGGGGGGGGGGGGCACCAACTCTGGCGCCGCAGCGACTACCTGGGCCTGTTGCGCATGCCACCTCGCGTGATGGGGCTTTTCTTCCTCGGTCTCAGCGCGGGCGGCGCCGGCGCACCTGTTGGGGCGAGGCGCTTCACGCTGCCCGGCTGCTGAGCAAACTTTGGCCATGTCTCGGGGGTCTCTCCAACCCCAAGCCAGTCTGCGCAAGTTATGCCGCCCGCTGCCGCTGCAGGGACGTCCCAGCCGTCGCGCGTCAACACGCGCACCAGCGGCGGTGCAGCGCCGCCGCCGCTGGCTCCGCCCATCACCGCCCCGTACATGTCGCGCACGTCGGCCAAGTCGTCCACGACAGCGGCGGCAGAAAGCCCCAGGGGGGCCAGTAGCATATCGACGCTGCAGCCGGCGGGGGCGGCGTGCGTCAGCACCACCAGGGAGTGCACGGGCACGGCGGAGATGCTCGCCAACGCCGCATCCGCCGCTGCCGCCCCAGCCGCGGGTGGCTGCTGGGCGCCGAGGCACATGATTCGGAAGGCGGGGGCGCCGGGGCGGGGGCCGGCCGCCGCCAGCACGGCCTGCGCGCGCGCCATTTCATCGTGCGTCTGCACCACCAGCGTGCGCAGCAGGCGCTCGCCGGCCGCGCGCTCCAGCAGGCTCGCCACGTCCGCTGCAGGGACCAGGGTGCCGCTGATTTCGGCGGGGCGCGCCGCAAGCAGCTGCACCAGTGGCCACACGCGCCCTGGCAGCGCGCGCACCACGAGCTGCTGCTCAGCAGAGTAGGCTGGGTCTCCCGGGTGCGTGGCCGGCCGCACATCAGCGGCGGCGGCTTCGGGTGCCGCCCGCAGGTGGACAGGGGTTGGCACAGCCTCCGATGGCACAGCGGCAGGCAGCACGGGCCTGCGACGTGGCCGCGGCGGCGGCGTGGTATCTCGTGGTGGCGGCGGCGGTGTGGCATCGGCTGGCGGCGGCGGCGGCGGCGGCATTGTGGTGTCGTGCAATGGCGGCGGCGTGGCATCGCGCAGCGGCGGCGGCGGTGTTGCATCGCGCGACAGTGGTGGCGGTGGCGGCAGTATGGCGTCGTGCAATAGCGGCTCCGGCGGTGCAGGCTCGTGCAGCGGCAGCTGCAGCAAAGCACCAGCCCCAGTTGACGGCAGCGGCGGCGTGGCAATGCGTGGCGGCGACGGCGTAGGGGGCGTCTCCCGTGGTGGCGATGGCGGTGTGCCATCGCGCAATGGCGAGGGTGGCGGTGTCACGTCGTGCAACGGCGGCGGCGGCGTGGCACCAGCTGGCAGCAGTGGTGGTGTGGCAACGCGCGGCGGCGATGGCGACTGTGGCGTGGTGGGTTGCGGTGGTGGCAGTGGCGTGGCATCGCGCAATGGCGAGGGCGGCGGTGCTGCGTCGTGCAGGGGCGGCGGCGGCGTCGCGCCAGCTGGCAGCAGCGGAGGTGTGGCAACCCGCGGCGGCGATGGCGACGGCGGCGTGGTGTGTCGCTGTGGTGGCGGTGGTGCGGCATTGCGCGATGGCGAGGGCGGTGGTGTTGCGTCGTGCAAGGGCGGTGGCGGTGTGGCACCAGCTGGCAGCAGTGGTGGTGTGGCAACGCGCGGCGGCGATGGCGACAGCGGCGTGGTGCGTTGCTGTGGTGCCAGTGACGGTGGTGCGGCATTGCGCAATGGCGAGCGCGGCGGTGTGGCATCCCGCAATGGCGGCGGCGGCGGCGGCGGTGTTGGCTCAGGTGAGGGTGCTGGTGATGTGGTTTGGCGTCGTGGCGGCAGCGGCTCCATTAACTCGTCGTCCAGCTCCTCGATCAAGTAGTCGTCTGGCACCTCTGTTTCCTGCTGCGGCACAGGGGACTCTGCCGTTTCTCTGGGCGGCTGCTGCCTGGCCCCACTGGCATTGCTGCGGCCCGTGTGCTCCCTGCCACCGCCACCGTCACCAAAACCACTGCCGCCCTGCAGCTCGGCGTCTGCAAGAGACTTAGCGACTGCCTGTCGGATTGACGTGCGCTGAGGTGTAGGGCGCTCCTGCGGCTGCCGCCGCGGCTGCGGCTGCCGCCGCGGTGCCTCACGCAGCTCCACCTGCTCCGCATATTTGGCGATTTCCACGAGCTCATCTGGCAGCAGCGTTTTGAACGCTGGGCGACCCTCCTTGTACACGACCATGGGCACATACATGCCAGCAGCACTTCCGAGCGGCGCCACCCTGGGACACTTGAACACGTACATGTGACCACCGTCATCGCGCCGCTCCGGTGTCAGCCGCAGCTCCCGAGGCGCGGCAGCTGCCAAGGCGTCCTTGCGGCGAAGTTCGCACGTGAGGGAGCGCGTGAAGGCGGCAGCGTGGCTCCTGCCCTGCTCGTCCTCCAAGCGCACGTGCACCTCCACTGCCGGCGCGTTTGCTGCGGCGCCGCTGTCTGCGGCCACTGCGTCGGCGGCAGCGGCGGCGCGCGGAAGCACAACCACGTCTGCCACGCGTGATTCCCGGCCCGTGCTCTTGCCCACGCGCACCGTGAGTGTTGCGACCAGGGGCGGAGCATCCCACAGGCCGTGCGGCTTGGCCAACACCTGCAGCTGCGCAGGCGGCGCGCCCGTGTCGGCGGCGGCGGGCTCAAACACCGCCCAGCAGTCGCTGAGTGCGTATGTGCCGCTGGCGGCGTCTGCCGAGAAGGCGGGGGTACCGTGCAGTGTCGCGTCGGCGGGCATTTGCATGCTGAGGTGCGCGTCGGTGTACACGTTGAGGCCGCTGCAGTCCGTGACGCACGCGCGCACCGCGTCCGTGAGACGCAGCACCAGCGATCCTGAGTGCAGCTCCTCGGGGATCAGGGTGACCTTGGCAGGGGGGCCGCGCGTAAGCTGCAGCTGCACACTCGAGGCGAGGGCTGCATGATGACACAAGGGCAGGCGCGAGCACAGGTTTGTTTTGCACATGGGGACGGTCAGCCGCTTGAAGATGGGCGCAGGTTGGAACGGGAGTGCACTGATGCGTGCTGGCAGCTGGGAGCAGCACTGACGGTGTACTTCAAAATTTGTTGCATTGCTCAGAGCCATGCCGCCTGGTGGTGAACACTACGTGGTGGCTATCATGCATGTGGCCAGTGTACAGCTTCATCCCATTCATAGCTTCTTTGTGCTCAACACCCCCATCCCTAGGGTTAGCAGGTGACAACACTGCTTGGCTGATGACACATGGGCAGACCCAGCTTGCACACGGACAGGTCGTGCACGCATATGCGGCCATGCCAACTGTGAGGTAGGGACTGCAGGCGGCGGTACATCCTACGGCGGGGCGGCTGACCTACACAGATGCTCCGTGCGCCTGTCGACCTGGCTCTGGTTGTGGTGGCCGCTCCGGTGTGCGTGACCACGCGCATACTGGGGTACTGCACTTTGGGTCAGCACGCCACACCCGCCACACTCACCTGCGCCACCCTCCGGCAGGCCGGGCTCCAGCACTAGCTTGTGCACGCCAGCGGCCCCCACAACGCACAGGTCCAAAGGCACGCCCGCGCCGCCATGCAGCGGCCACGTGTCGAACAGCTCCACCGAGTCGCCGCCACGGAACTTGGGCGCGGGCAGCACCGCCGCAGACGCCGCCTGCGCACCGCGCGCCCCCCCCACGCGCCGCGCCTGGAAGCTGAGCGTCGCGGTCAGCGCAGCGGCATCAGCACCAGCGGCGGCCGCATGCGCGCGGGCGTCGCACGCGAGCAGGCGCACCGCCTGCGCCAGTGGAGTCACGCCGCAGTCCAGAGGCACCGGCGCCGTGGCCGCGGCGGCGCCGCCGCCGGCGGCAGCTGCGATGCGCTCGAGGCGCAGGTGGTGCGGCGGCCCGGGGGGTACGACTAGCTGGATCATGGCGCTCGGCACTGCGGCGTTAGAGGCGGCCGCTGCCCCTCGCCTCTGCTGCGCAGTGAGCAGGTCGGCTGCGGATGCATGGTAGTGCACCGCCACTGGGTGGGTGCCAGCGCGCAGGGCGGCGGGCACGCGCAGCGTCGCAGCCGCCCACTGCGGATGCCCCGGCACAGCCTGCGCCGGCAAGTGCTCGGGGCGCGCGCCGGGGAAGCCCACGGCCAGGCACCCATACTGTGCCGACAGGGGCGGCGCCAGCACCGTGCTGTCGCGGCTGTGCACGCGAACGCACACGCTGGCAACCAGTGTTGATGCTGGTGCTGGTGTTGCTCCCGCCGCCGCAGGGGCTTCGGTGTCCGCTCCCGCCGCTGCAGGCGCTTCGGTGTCCGCTGCGGCGGCTGTGAGCTGTAGCGGAGTGATGGGGGGCGGCGCCACTGGTGGCGGTGCCGGGGTGCCAGCACCGAAAGGCGCGCATAGCCACAGTGTGCGCGCCTCGAGGCTGCAGCCGAGCCGGAAGCTGTAATCAGAGGCATTTTCCATGTTGTCCGCTGAAACGGTGCAGCGGTACAGGTGCAGGTCGTCGGGACCGCTGAAGCGCTGCACTGCGGGCGCGCACACCGTGAACACGGCGTCGACGGCGCCAGCATCTGCGGTGGGCACAGGCGTCACTGTCGCAAGCCGCAGCTGGAGCGCGGCATTCACGCTCTCGATGCGGATGTGCACCTCCGCCGCCGGCAACACCGGGCGCGTGATGTAGTTCCAGGCGTCGACGGCGCGCACGCGGAAGCGGAGCGCGTCGCCATTGCGCAGCGGAGGCGCGTTCGCGGCTGCCTCGTCGCTGGTGCACAGCTGCCCCTCGTGCCCCCGCACCAGCTCCAGGCTCACCGGCGCGCCCGGCAGCACCCTCACCGTCGCCGCGCCCTGCAGCCCGCCAATGTGGATGCGCAGAGCGGCGCCCTGCGGCGCGGCGGGGGCGCGAAACTGCAGCGTCGGCCTGGGGCGCAGCTTCAGGCGCGCCCACACCAGCGTGCCGCCGCCGTCTGCTGCCTGCGCGGCAGCGGAGAGCTGCACGCCATTCGGCAGCAGCGACAGCGCCGATGTGTCGTCGACTGAGAACACGGGCTGCGTGCTGCCGTCGGCGCCGCCAAAGTTGGTCGTCGCCCAGCCCTGGTCATCAACGCCACGCACAGTCAGCGTGCAAGGCGTGCCAAGGCGGATCGGTGCGTCCACGGCCGCGGCGCCTGCGGCGGAGGGCACCAGCGTGAGCTGCAGCCTGCGCGCCTGCCCCGCGCGCACGCGAAAGTAGACAGCACAGCTGACGCTCTTGCCGCGCGGTGGCGGCGGGTACTTGTGCGGGGACACCACGGCGCGCCACAGGCCGCACATGGCGCCGCCAAGCGTGCGGACAGCCGCATCCTCAGGCTGCGCCAGCGTGGCGCACCCATCGGCGGCCACCTGCAGCTCACACTCGGAGCCGGCAACGTCGTCCCAGGAGCCGTTGGCGCCCTGGCGCTGCAGCCGCTGCAGCAGGACCGTCGCCACCTGCCTGGTCGCCTGCCTGCTCCTGGGGTCGCCGATATCCACGTCACTGTCATACTCGACGCTGGCCACCCACTTGCAGATGCGCTCGGGGAGGGGCGGCGCCGACCCACCCGCAGTGGCGCTGCCGCCGTCGCTGGCGGAGGCTCGCGCCTTGCCCTTGCCTTTGCCGCGCAGCGGGCGCTCTGCCACCGCGCTGCCGCCGCCGCCGCCTGCGCCAGCAGCTGACGCGTCGGCTGCGGCTGCGGCAGTCCTGCCGTTGAGCATGGCGAACTTCGCGGGCGGCATCTTAAACTCTCCAGAGACATCGATGGCGTGCTCCGCCGCGAGGCCCGCATCGAGCCCTGGCTGCGGGATGCACTCAATGCGCGCGGGCAGCAGCGCGGCGTCGCGCCTGCCAAGCCCCGCCTCATCGCCGTCACCCACCGCCGGCCACGGCTGGTAGCAGGAGATGGGAAGCGTGCGCAGGGCGTGGGGGCCGAACAGGGCCTCCGGCAGGCGCACCACCATGTCGCATGTGGGTCCCGTGTACTTGGGCTGGCCGGGCTGGCTCGCCGCGCTGGCGGGTGGCAGGAAGTGCTCTAGCCTGCAAGCCAGGATCCTGAACAGGACCTTCATGGGTGGGTGGGGCGGGGGGGGGGGGGTCAGGGTTGCGTTAGAGCGAAAGCGTGCCGACCTGGTGGCACGCCGCTGTCAAGCCTGCAGGGTCCAATGCAAACCCTGCTTGCAGCACCACACACATGCAACACCAAGCCTGAAGAGACACACGCGTACATGGGGTGCCACGTGAAAAAGCAGTGCTAGGGCGCTCAAGCAGCGCCGTGTGGCCGTGACCACCGGAGTGGCCACCGTTCCTGCCATCCATGGCACAACTCGGCGCCCGCGCGCCGTTGTGTCATACTTCTAGTAGGTACAGTGATGGGTCACAGCATACAAAAAAATTGTTTACTCAGTATATACCGTATAGCATTACTTCGAAGTACTACAGTAGTATGTAAATACAGCATATAACGTACGGTATTTGCATAAACGTATTTATATGCCACACATATGTATATGCCGTACATCGCGTTTTCTTGGCGTATCAATACGCCGTTTCCACATGCCGTATAAAATACTACCTGAAGTACGTTGTGGGCCCTGACCCATCACTAGTCACAAGCTCTGCACCGTCGCATGCCGACAGCTGCGGCGCGTGCAACCCTGCGGTAACAAGGCACACCACCACCCGCCACAACAAGCTCAATGCACGCACGCCACACGCAGCCGCCAACCACGACAACGCACCCCGTTGACCCTGTTCGCGATGGTGCAGATGGGGATGTTGCTGTCCGTCGGCACCTTGACGCGGATCAGCATGCCCTCCCGCTCCCCGTCCCTGCCCCTGAGCTCGTTGCGCACGCGCCTGTCACTGCCGGTCTGGCAGTTGAGCCTGCAGTCACGGAAGGCGGCGCGCGGCTCGGCGCGTCCGTCCGGCTGCTTGACCTGTACAGGTGTGACGAGGTCTACGCTCTGGTCCAGGCTGTGTTAGTGTAGAAAGGTGGCGGGCAGCCGCAGCAGGGGGAGAGAGAGAAACGTGATGAGGCATTGAGTAAGTGCAGCTGGCGTTGACATGCTGGGAGCGCAGAACATGCATTGAATGTTATGGAGATACTTGAGAAGTAGTGATTTTTGAAGTAAGCAAGAGACTCTGAGGCAGTTTTATTTGAAGCGAGGGCTTTGGCAGGACTTGGTCCAGGCTGTGCAGGCGCAGCAAGGTGATGGCAGTAGCGGCGGCGGGGAGGAGGCACGTGGTGAGGCGCGGTAGTACGCGCAGCTGCCACTGACATGGCAGGATCACGGCAGGCCAGCACACACATGCTGACAAACACTTGGTGATGGGTCACAGAGTATATTATTTTCATATACGCCGTATCAATTACTTCGAGGGAAGTATGTGAATACGGCGTACTGCAAGTACAATGTATGCAAGTGAACGCATTTATGCAGCAAGTACACCATATATCGCGTTTTTGAGTGTAGTACTACGTAGATATACGCCGTCTTTTGTATAGTGTACTTCGTTGTACGCCGTGACTCATCCTGCATGCATACTGCCCTGTGCACCAGCAGCCAACAGAGCAAGTGACTTGGGAGGCGGCAACGGCTACACAAATACCACACCACACGGCCACCTGCACTGGTCCCAAAATGGAAGTGGTGTTGACACCAAAAGTGCCACCCTCACTGCACCACCTGCATCACTGCGCATGGCTCGTGTTTCGACGCACTAGGCCTACCTGTCGATACTCAAAGTAGGAAGCAGCCAACCGCATGAACGACATGACCCAAGTCACAGCCACAGTGCGGCCAGCACAGTGCCACTGCCCGCTGTGTTTTAGTAGGTGGTGTAGTACAAAAGGAGAATTCAATTCTATGGCGTTAACTAACTTGAAATTTATCTTTTGATTTTAACATACGAATGGTACTACAGTGTTGCTTTATCTTTTGATTTTAACATACGAATGGTACTACAGTGCATACTGACATACAAATGCAACTCTCAGCAAATTCCTGCATTCATTATGAATGCCCACGCGTCACACAGTACCCACCTGCTGCAGTCATTGAGCCAGCGCTCATAGGCATCCTTCAGGCCCGCAGCGACAGCACCGCAGTTCTCGGCCGTCTCAAAGGCGAAGCGCCCGGGGGACAGTGTCACGCACTTGGTTACTGTATCACCAAAGTGGTTCTTGAGCTGGTCGGTGTCTGTGGTGCCGGGCGTCAGCAGCACGCCAAACACGCGCGCCGCCTGCTCCTGGCGCGTGGCGCTGCGCAGGTGGCATGGGCGCGCGCAGCAGGCAAGTCACTCCGCTGCAGTCAACGAGGGCAGGCTGAGCGCATTCAATTTGCGACTGTGGTCCGGGACTGGGGCTGACTGCCTACTGGCAGTGCCCATGCGCTTTGCCGTACTTCTTGTACTACTTGAGGTACCAAGCCATGTGCTGCGCAGATGGCACGAGGGGGTCAGCAGCACGCCAAACCCCCACGCCGCCTGCTCCTGGCGCGTGGCGTTGCACAGGTGGCACGGGCGGGCATGCGCTATCGGTGAGTCAAGCAGCAGGCAACCCGCTGTGCTGCAGTCGCCCAGGGCAGGCCGTGTGCGCTCAATTTGCCACTGTGGAGTGACTGATTGCCCAGGCGGTGAGCTGTAGGCAGTGGAGTGGGGCCATACCTAGTCCGGTGCGGGCCGTGCTGGAAAAACAGCTCCGTCAGGACCTGGTGTGGCATCCACCTGCGGAGCACACACACGGGCGCAGAGGCATGCGGGAGCGACACATTGGAATCAGCCAGCTGTGATGCCTGTGCTTGCCCACACGTTGCGCCTGCGACGCACGCTCCACATGCCAGCTGGGCCATCCTGCCTGCCGCACACAGCCACACAACAGGGCTGCCACTCACGCACCCGCACGCAGACTCACTGCGGGCATGCATTTACACCCACTCCCGCGCAGGCCGCCAGTCGCACGTGTGTGGCCGACAAAGTGCCTTCCAAACCACCCAGCCTACACAGTGCGGACCCGCGACTTGCTGGCGAGGGCAGGCTGCGCAGCCTCTCTGGGAATATAAAATGAAGGTTGGTGGGGTGGTTCACCACCCACACGCCCCCTCACTAGTGTTGTGAGCCAACAACGGCCCAGCCACTGGCTTCGGCTCAAGTCACGCAGGAGCCAAACTGAGTCGGAGGTATACTTGAAGTAGAATTCCAGACTGGAAGTACTTCAAACGAAGCATGTGAGATAGGGACTCCAGGCGACGGTATAATAATATCCTACGGAGAGCGGGCCTGCCCACACAAACGCTCCGCACGATTCTCGTAGCCGCTCCCCGTTATAGTCGCCCCCAGTGCCGGTGTGTGCAGCAAGAACAGCAAGCACGCAAAGCCCCATATGTGAACGAACTACAGTAGGTGTCCCCAGAATGTGCCCATGCGCGCCACCCACCTGCCCTTCCAGTAGCTGAGAATGCGGTTCGAGGTGACGTTGCCGCCGGCTGCAAGGTCGCTCCACGCGCGCATGTGGTTGCGGCGCTCTGTGCCGTTCATAAAGGGAAGGTAGACCAGTATGAAACAGCACTCATGAATCGTCTGATCGCTGCCGTTGTCAAACACGATGCGGCCGATGAACGGCCGTCCCTCCCTGTGCGATTTTGTTTGGGGCGCCACGCACAGGTGCGGCACACGCGTTAGCGGCTGCTGTGCGGGGTGCGCATTGCAGTGGCAGCAAGCCACGCAAACGCTTAGGCATTTGGGCTGTGTGAGCACCGCCGCTAGGGTAGTTTCACCAGCACTCACCCCGCGCTCAGCATCGCCGGGGGCGGCGCCGCCTGTACTACACAGACAGACAGCTCCGACGCTGGCCGACGGCAGGGGCGCAGCCAGCGGCGTGCGGGAAAACAGCTGGTTCAAGGCACAGAGGGTGACGCCTCGCACCAGCGCGGTTGAGACCAGCACAAGGCTACAGCAGCCATCTGGGGCCGCGCGCACTCACAAGTAGGCCTCCAGCGCACCCAGGGGGCACACAGGCGCGCAACGGTTTAGTGGACGAGGGGCGTCTGGTAGCAAGACCGGGGGCTACCTCTGCATACATGTACACAAATGTACTGTGTAGCACCGCCCCGAACGTGTACACAATGGCCGGTGCTCGGCGACACAGCCGGGGGGTCTTAGAAGTACTTCGAAGTATACTTTTGACATTGGCGGTATTGGCGGCAAGGGCATCGCTGCCGCTGTCGGGAGCTGCTACTGGTCGAAGACGGACATCGCATTCACACCCAAGCCCAACACAACGAAAATACGGGGTCGGACACTGTGAGCCGAGCTATACTCAGTGCACTGCACTCACGAGTAGGCCTCCAGCTCGTCAAGCGGGCACACCGGCGCGCGCAGCTCCCGCGCCGCACTTGCCGGCACCTGCTGCACCTCATCCTCATTGCTGTCATCGTCATCATCTTCGTCATCATACAGGACCACCGGCGCCTCGGCACTGCCCAGGCGCGCCGCGTCCCTGCGCGCCGCCGCGCCGCTGCCCCGCTGCTGCCGCCCCCCTGTGGCGGAGCCCCCGCCGCCGCTGTCGCCGTCGGCCACGGCAGGTGGCTCGGCGGGGGCGTCCAGGCGGTGCGCGGGAGTTGGCTTTGTGCCCTCGTGCAGGTTGTAGATGATGCGCTCGGAGCCGTCGACCACGACAACCAGCTTCATGCGGAAGGTGTCCCTGCGGAGCGCGCCAGCGTGTAAGCTTTGAACTATAAAAAAAAACTTGTACCTGACGTTTGCGGCTGTGGCAGCAGTCGCAGGGTGCGTGCGCGGGTGCGCCCCAGCCCGTGATGGCTTGTGGTTGCCTCCAGTGCTCAGCAGACTTCCTCCACGGTAGGACTAGCCATGCTGAGACGTATCCAAGACCTGAGAGTGTGGTCTAGTATCCTACTGAGGGCCTGCTGCTCACCATACATTCATGGCCTTCACGGCGTAGTTACTACAGCAGCAACTTGCTCCATACGTGAATGAGTTGAACAATGGCGGCTGGGGGAGCGCCCTGTATCGCCTCCATCACGGTGCATGTATGCATCCGCGCATCACAGGCTGCGAGCGCGGGTGCCACCCGCCGCGCAACCAACACTGTGCGCTATTGCAGCCACCAGGGGTGGGTGTGTGTGCACGATGTCAAAGGGCAAGCAGGGGTGCCGCCGGCGCGTGCACATACACGCCAGAAGCATCACAAGGGGGGATGCGCCGAAGGCTGGACAGTTGTTGGGAGCCCGGAAAGGGCGTGCGTGCAGCAGTGCTCACTGCCTTTGGCGGCAAGCATCCCATGCTCCTTTTTTCTACGGTACTTCGGCAACATGTTCGAAGCTGAGTTGAGATAGTCGCTTTTGGTAGCTGCCAAGGTGTGCGGCGCCGGGCCAGTGCTCACATGGTGAACTTCTCGAGCCAGCGCAGCGCAAAGGTTTCGCGGCCCTTCCGTAGCAGGCGTTTGATGCCATCACCCATGTAGATGTAGTAACACTGGCCAGGGCACACAGGGGGGGGGGCATATATAAACAAGTACCAGGGACACAGCAGCAATTGGGCACGCAAGCAGCACGAAAGTTGCAGAAGACAAGCATGTCGTCTGGTCTAAAGGCCATGTGGCATGTCGTCTGGTCTAAAGGCCATGTAGCACCCATTATCTGATGTGTTGAATGCGCGTGACTAAGGAAGCAGCAACGCCACGTCGACAGTACTTGTAGCGACAGGGTGGCTAGCTGACGCAACTGGCACGCAATTCGACTGTAAGGCCACAGCATGGCATGCACCACGCCAGCAAAGGCACTGACACAGAGGCACCAACACAGCGCACATCACACTCATCTAGTGATAGGTCACTGCTTACAACGTATTTCTGAAGTATTTAGTGTACGTTATACGGAATACGGCATATTTCCTACGTGTTTCTACACCGGACAACACGATATACAGCGTCTTTGCACATACACAGGTTCATCCGAATACGTTGCACGCCGCATTTGCACGTGTTATATCACGTATTATGCACATTCGTACACGCTGCGGCCCATCACTACACTTGTCAATGCCGAGGCATTCACAGCCCGTCGCCACCCACGCAGGCCCAGCACCACCTGCTTCGTTGCAGTTCTCAGCCTGGGAGAGCGTCGATCTCAAAATACGGCTTGTGCCACTTGCTGGCCGGGGACGTGAAGGGTGAGGGATTGGACATTGACAGCCTGCTGCAACCCACACAGACCCCCCCACCACCTGGTTCGTACTCGGCCTGGCAGGGCACCGGTCCCAAAACATAGCTGGTGGAACCTGCTAACCAGGAATGTGGAAGGGGTGAGGGATGGACTGCACGTGCTCACCTGCCGTATGTGGGCAGCAAAGTCGTGGGATGCCTCCTTGTCGATCTGTTCCGCAATCTCAGGCTGCAGCGTGGAAGGGGTCGGCGGTAGCAGCGGACGGCGCAGGGGGGGTTACGGGCAGGCGCGCATCACACATGGTGTGGTGGTGGGTCAGGTCAGCGTATAAGATGTCCATCGTGCCGTACAACGAAGTGTGTTAACAAATCAATAACAAGTGATATGATGATATTGGTGGCCGCCGCCTACAACTCTGCACAAACACGGCCCACCCAGCGCTAACGTGCTAGTGCGGTGCCATCGCGTGCCGGCTTCCCGGCCTGCTTCGCACAATTGTGGTGTGTGTGCCCACTGCGTGCATGCGCATGGCACCCAACACCAGAAACGGGCATAGGCCCAAGGAAGACAAGGCGCACGGAAGGGTGTGCGCCGGCAACAAGGTCTGCTCTCACATAGATGCCGGCGAGCTCAATGGTTGTGCCGCTCGGCTCAGAGTCGTTGTACCGCCCCAGAACGAGGCGCCGCCGGTATGGGTCGGTGGGGAGTTGGTGGGGCTCCGGCCTGACGGGCGTCTGCACACAATGTCATGGAGAGAAGGGACACCACGCCGAAGGCTTAGCGGTTTCTGCCCGCGCGACACACCGGGGCAGCACCCGTCACTTCTGTGGAACAGCAGAGACGGTTTGCGTGCTCAGCAGTGGGCAAAACAGCACACAACAAACACGGTTGCGACAGTCAAGTGTGTATGTGCGCCAGGTGTGAGGTAGGGACTCCAGGTGGCGGTATATCCTACGGCAGGCCGGCAGGCCCACACAGACGCTGCACACGTCCCCCCGTGGCGGTGGATGCAGCGGAAGAGGCGAGCAGGCGTGTACATGGCTGCGCTGCCTGTGTGGGGTGGTGTCAAGACCAAGTAACTGCCACCATACCTGCACACCCGGTATTCCTTTTAAGTTCACAGCAAGGCATCTATGCTGGCGCTTGCTTGCGGGTGCAGCTCTGCTGGTCATTCGTGCTGCACATGTCACAGTGCGCACAGTGCGGGTCTGCGTGCCATTGGGTTGAGAGCTGGCACTGGCACCGGGACACAACGGCATCCGCACCTCCAGGCCGTAGCACTGGTTTCTCAATTTGGGAAGGTCGGCAAAGTTCAGGAGCGCGAAGCCGTGCGCCTTGGCGTGCAGCTTGGTGTAGATCTTGATTATATTCGCTGCAGGGTGCGCGCGGCCACGAGCACGGGCAGCAGATGTGGGACAGTCTCAGGTGCTTGCGTGTCGGCACAGTAGCACTGCCCTCATGGGCCAGTGATGGGTCGTAGCGTGTAAACTTCGCATTATACGTGGTATAAAGCATGTAAAAGCAGCGCACAACGTACTCAAATGATGAACGTATTTATACGGCAAAATGCGCCGAAAACCGCGTTTGTGGGCGTAGAAATACGAAAAAAATATGCCATACTTTCTACTTCGAAGTACCACGTATAGGGTACGTTATACACCGTGACCCACAACTGTGCATGCCCATGGCGGGCGGCCGCTCGGTGGTTTCTGTGCATTCCGCCACTGACGGCGGGTGGCGCAGTTGCAGGGCAGGTGCTACGGCGGCCTGCTACCACCTACAGTTATCAGCGTGTGAAGACAGTGTGATGAACCGGGGGGGCACATGCCGCCCAAACAGCAGGCCTTTTCTGCCGGCGCCGCCCTGCTGCGCGAAGGCGCCAAGACGGGAGCCATGTGCACCGCGCAGCGAGCAGCGCGCGTACGCGAGTTTTACCGCGCCACCAGCCGTGCGACCAGAGGGGTCTGTGGAGTTTTGAAAAAGCCTTTCTTTTATTACTACTACATACTTCAATTAGTAGTATCTTTTACTACAGTAGTACTAAGGGTCTGTGGAGTTTTTGAAAGCCTTTCTCTTATTAGTACTACGTACTTCAAGTAGTAGTATCTTTTACTACAGTAGTTTTATTTATTTGCACTTGCGGGCGTGCAAGAGCCCATGGATGTCATGTATGCCAGCACGGCCACTAGGTGCCAAGGCACATGCTGTTTTACTACAGTAGTATTGTATTACATTGTGTATCCATAGAGCCCTCTCATGCGACAGCGCGCAGCAGTCTTCACACGGCGCCCCTCACCGTGGAACCGCGCTGAGTAGAAGCCGCCGTGGCCGAACTTCAGCCATGCGCGCCACGCAGCCAGTGCGCCTACACGAATTTTGCCGCGCCACCAGCCATGCGACGGTCCGCAGCAGTCTTCACACACACACACACACGCCCTCACCGTAGAACCGCGCTGAGTATAGGCCGCCACGGCCGAACTTGTTCATTTGTCCGTCCCCATACGTGCGGAAGAGCAGCGCGCGGCCCGCCGCGATGAGGCGGTCTGCCAGCAGCGCGGCGCTGTCTTTGTTGGTCTCGCCCGGCGACAGCGCGATCGTTATCTGCTCGTGGTTCATGCTGCGGGACGGGCGGCGGGGGCGGGCGGCAGAGGTCACGAGCATGCACGTGCTGGGCGCAAGCTGCGAGCTGCATAGTAAACGGTGAGTGATGAGACGGTCCTCTAGCAGTGCGGCGCTGTCTTTGTTGGTCTTGCCCGGTGACAGTGCAATCTCTATCTGCTCGTGGTTCATGCTGCGGGACGGGAGACAGGGGCGGGCGGCAGAGATGACGACCATGAACGCGATGGGCGCGAGCTGAATGGCAAGCGTTGTGTGGTTGCAGAGTCAGGTAGTGTGTCAGCGGTGCACGTAGCGTCTGGTGCTGACGTACTTGCTCGATTCACTTCCACTACTGCAGTACTTCTGAACTTCTTGAAGTATATGCCGTGACCCATCGCTGCGCGCAACCCACCCGCCGCCGCTGTCCGCCACCGTCATTCCGTCCAGTCTGGCCCCACACACGCCGTATTTTGTACGATGTACCTTCAGCATAAAACGCGTTATACAACGTACTTCAAGAAGTTTAAACACGCCATGTGCCGCCACGCCTCACTACGGCACGACCCACCCGCCGCCGCTGTCCAGGACTGCCATCCCGTCCAGCCTAGCCCCGCCGCCCACCAGGTGCAGCGCCGTCCGTGCAACAAATTCAAACAAACATATTTACCTGGCAAAGACGCTCTATATCGCAGCCACGGTGCCTGCAGCCCCCACTTGAACGCACCACATCTCTATGATGGAATCCGCGCTTCGGTAGGTGCGAGACTTGACTGCCCTGGGTGGGCGCAAATCTTTGCTTTGTTCGCCCCCTTGCACGGGTCCGCCCAGGGTGACTGCCCCTACCAGTGGGGAGACCTAGAGTTTATCGCTCCTAGATGAGTGTTCATATACTTATAAATATATTGTATACTTGACGAAGTACATACTGATATTTCTACCGCTCAACCTCAACTTTGCCGCAGGTTCCGGAGCCCGTGCGCGACGTGTGGGCGAGCCTCTCGACGCGCCGCCGCACACTCCGCGCAGAATAACTCTGCGCCGAAACCGGCAAAGCCGTCAGAAGTACTTTGTACTGCAGTATACTGTAATGATGGTACCGGGTACCTGATATACTTCAAGTATACTACAGTGTATATTTATAAATTTCAACCGCGCAACCTCGACTCTGCCGCAGGTTCCGGAGCCCGTGCGCGACGCATGGTCGAGCCTCGCAACGCGCCGCCGCACGCTGCGCGCCGACGAACTCCGCGCCGAGACCGGCGAAGCCGCGCTCGTACTAGACCTCAAGGGCCGATGGAACGACGGTGTGCTCGCGCTCGCGAACGGCGTGTCACGAGCGCAGCGCGACGTGCTCAGCGGAAGGCTGCCCTGGGCGCCGCCGCCGGCTGCTGAGCAGCAGCAGCCTAAGACCCCCCCCGCAGCGCCTGCGCCGGCGAAATAGCGACCCCCATGGTAGTGCGACGGGGCGGGGGGTACCCAGGTTGCCGGCGTGGGCGAAAAAGCGTCCCCCCCATGGTGGCTGCGAGCTTGGCTGACGCGCAGTTGCGACGCTGCTTGACTTGGGGCACCCCGTGTAAATCCTGGCCGCCACCGCTGCCGATATTTTTGATGTTGGCCACATGCGCACTGAGTTTTCATATGCATGCCGCAATCATAGCAGTACTGCCATTCTTGGTGGTGTGCGTGGTCGCCGCTCTCGCTCCCTCTCTCCTACTGCTTGTTGCCGCCCGTTACCCTGGCGCCGTTACACCGCTGCCGCGGCCAATGGCATGGCGCACAGCAGCTGGAGCTGGCGCGCAATAAAAATCTTACGCGCACAGACCTGAGGCACCTGTACGCACGGGCTGGGGATGCGTGGCGGCCATGTAGCACTTCTGCCTGCTGCTGCAAGCGCCGCCTTTTGCTAGAGCATGCTACCCACTGTAGTGACTACCGGTAGTGACCACTGCGTGCACGCCGTGCTGCACGTTTTATCATGCCGCTGCCAGCTCAGCACAGGGAGCCCTGCTGCGCACGCTGCCGTGCGCACGTCCGGCTGCCGCCGACAAATCATGGCTGCACAACCAGTGCACGCCCCGTGCACACCACCCAAGCAAGCACTGTGGCAGAGCACCTGTGTGCCAGCCATCCTGCGCGCGCTGCGCGCGCACACACACAAGCAGACAAGGGGCCACGC